>OY725490.1:5838304-5893042 GCA_963281255.1 Aphrocallistes beatrix
TACCCATTTTACTAATAAACGGTGAGAGATGGCTGATTGTAGTGAGACGCAGTAGTGTATTGGAGCCAAAATTTGATATGTATTGTCTTCAACGTTCTATATGCTTATCATTAGTTGGAGAGCTTGTCTTGCCTCTTGGGGCATCCCAAATACTTTTATTTGTCACTTACATTGAGGACATGAGCTTTCAATAGAATGTTAGCTAAAGTAGTACATGCAGCATTACTACCTGCTAAAAGTACATCTACAAAGGATAATAGCTCAGCAAACTGAAAGCGGCAGCGCATTTTAGCCTGGTCATGCAAATTATAGGCATTGTGTACAAAAAAGACGGTTGACATAGTCGGCACACTCAGTCCACCTCTATTCAAATTATCTAGGAACTCAGATGACACCTCGTTACCATCTTCATCGCCAATGATCTCCATACTAGTGCTATCACCATATTTATAAACAAGGTATCCGGCCAAATAAACAACTTTATGCTTAAGGGTATCATCAGACCTCAAGAGTTCTTGAGTGTCTTGAGGAGTGAACTCGTCAATGAGTTCACTTCGCTCAGCTGGATTTTCGGAAGTTGCACAATTTTTGTCGCAATCAAGCACACGAGAACTAGATTCTGGCACAATGTCATGCTTAATGAGTGTTTGCAAGTTTACAATTTTAGCTGCAGCCATTACATTACTGCATATACAACGTTGTAATAGACATAGTGTTGTGATATGCATATAATGTTTATGTAATTACATAAAGGACAATAAATATCAAATTTTGGCTCCAATACACTACTGCGTCTCATTACAATCTAAGTTGACTAATTCATTAAAAAATGGCAAATAATTATGAATTATTCGAATAATTCATAATTCAAGCATGAATTAGTCAACGATAAGCTAAGTTGACTAATTAATGAATTAATGAATAATTCATAATTCCTGAATTAGGAATTATTCATAATTCAGGAAATATGAATTATTTGAATGAATCAGAATCCTGAATTAAGAAATATTCGAGAAATTCATTCATATAATTTATGATATTTTAATGCAAAAACTTTCAATTTTGAATAATTCTTCTCAGGCTTGATGAATTATGAACTATTCCAATTATTTGAGTTATTCATTAATTCATGAATTAGTCAACCTAGATTACAATCAGCCATCTCTCACCGTTTATTAGTTAGAAAAATGGGTAAACATTACCAAAATTCATCCATTAACCTTGAAATATGACCTGTGGACCTTTAAGATGACACCAGGCGGTGTTGAAAATGGCGCTATTGAAGACGCCGTCCTCAAAATCCCCTATATGGACCCGAGATCGTGTCTCTAGCCCTACTAGAAGTCATTTTAGCTCAGGACTCAAGTTAATCCTTCAGACTCAAATTACAAATCCCAAGAATGGGAGGCTTCAGTCCTTCTCTAAAGAAGTCTATAATATGACCATATATGGAGGTGTGAAAACCGCAAAAATCAAAAACTAGAAGCATTTAGGATAAGTCGATATGCTCAATTGACTCCTTATATATGACTTCCTATTCAATAATAATACATTTCCCATGTCTAACGCTAACCAATTCCAAGTTATCAACATTATTACCATATATGGAAAAGTGTGAAAACCGCAAAAACTCAAGAACCATAAATATTTCAAGTATACCAATGTGACCAATGAATTCACCATATGCGACTTCCTATTCAATAATAATACATTTCTCACCGAAATAACGACTAGTTATAGTGATAGGCAATAGACTCAAGTTACAGGACCCGAGTATGAGACCCTCCAGTCCTTAGTTAAAGGAGTCTATGGTTGAAATACAATAAGTTAATGTAAATATTTTGTATATGATTAATGAAAATAACAAGCGCTGATCTCGATAAAAGAATGCATTCTTTGTATGTACGTCAGAGTTCTTGCGAGAAGCAAGTCATGGAAAAGGATGCAAGCATAGCATGATATTATTATTACAAAACTGGTCAAATTACTTGTACCTTGAGGTTGGCTAGATGATGATGAATTGCTTCACTTGTAAATCCAAATTCAATGTGTGGGGTCTAGAAAACAGAGATCAATACGATAGACCATGATCACGCAATTCATTCAAAAATAGAACATACGTGTGAAGACGTCGATCTTTTGACCTCATCACAATAAATTTTCGCATCTGATTTTCTTTTTCCCAGAGTAATTTTGCCAGAATCATCCTGACGCTCGTGATTGAGTTGGGTAGTGTAGATAGGTATTTTCTTATCCTTCTTCGATTTCAGTTCCTCTTTCGAAATAATGGCGTGGCTGTCAGTAATTCTGGATGCTGTAAAGGGCCCAAAAACTTCGACTGGTTTTTAGTATTTGGCATCTTTTTCAATTTGGGGATGTTTGTAAATAGGATTTTGTCTCCTTCCTTAATGTTACACCTATATGTTCAGTAGTACTGTTGCGTGAGATTTTAACTCCCTTATACTAGTGGACCAGGGATATTAGAGTAGCGTGAGGTTTTAACTCCCATGCATGAGATTTAATCTCTTAAGATCTACTGGGCTATACAGTTGAACTGTTTAAGTATATAACTCCTTCAGTATTCTATCAGTGACCACACAGAAAAATATTTATTAAATAATTGACTAATTTTTGTATATTGCAAATGTAATTTCTCTCAAAGCATATTTCAAAAATTGACCTAGATATTGTTGGGATTTTTTAAATTTCTAAAATCTTAGACGACCAAGTATCAATTTCATATGATTTGATTTATTTCTTAATTAATAATTGATAATGCTAAAATAGTTATAGACATGAGCAATTCAATATTTTGCATCAGAAATTCTAACAAGGAGAATCATTAATGATTCTTAAGCATTGTTTTGAGAGTTGATGAGTATAATTTACTAGTTAATTGAACTATTAAAAATGTTCCTCAGCATGCTGATGCATCTTAGCCCGTCGATCCCCGGTTTGAATGGGTGGTATTGTAACTGACATCTAGTAATAACACAAAATACATACAGTATCGGTAAAACAATCGAGTAAAATGAAGGGTGTAGTAACGAGATTATTCGGAGGTGGTCGTCAAGGTTAGAATACGTAGTAATCATCTTGTTTTGAAGTGCCTTCTAGGAGAATGTTGGGGTGAGACTGTTTATCATTGTAGTGACAGGTTCGTAGTGTTCGTAATAATTTGCGATGTATATGCTTCCATCATTGCTGTTTGATGAACTTATCCGTGACCAGCGTACCTCTGGGATAATACTGTCCTCAGTTCTATATATTCTGTATGGCAACATATATATCTGTCTTAAGAAGTGCGGAGGCGGTCATCAGTTCAACGTCACTTCCCCAAAAACCTTCGTTACACATGCATTTATTTCCAAGATATTCAGCAGGAGTAGTTGCCAGAACCTGTTCAAAGTACCAACTTATATAATCTTTCCCATCACTCAGCATGTAGCGGCATATCTCCCCTCGGAGTTTGGTGTGGTATTCTTCAGTCCCTGAGATTATTTTAGACAGACATCTGAACATGCAGTTTCCATCACCCGTAATAGTGTCGAACTTCCACGGCTCAAATATACGCAACTTGTGCCCCTCAATACTGGAATGTTGATCAGTTCGCTGTCGGAATTTGATGTCTAACAGATTGCACTTATCTTTTTGCCACTCGATAGTGATGGGAGTTATTATAGGGTCGTCGGACCTTAGGTGGCGCATATCGAGACGTGGAAATCCATCTGGCCTCAGAGTAAATAATTTATTTTCAATGCATTCCAATGCCTAAATTGGATGAAAATATAAGGTTCTAACTAATATCACTAGTGTAATAGGTGATTTCTATCATTAGATGTAATTCATAGAATCAAATTACTACTTACCACTCCATATAGTACTTTGTGGACGTAGTCGCAGGTTTTCGAGGGTCCTAACTCCGGATATGTACTTTTAGCGAACTCCAATAGAATGTAATTGATCTCTCTCCTCTATAAAGATGACCAGTATGTATACGATTGTAAAATTGCAACATTTGATTTCAGATCCAGCAAGATTGTCAAAGGATAATATTCAATTGAAACTTATATGAATGAAAATGTCATACTCACCACTGTTTCGGGACGTGAATCTTTCAAAACTTGATAAATGATTGCATTGGGGACATAGAACCCTTTTACATTAAGTGCCTTATTCAATTTTTCGTGAAGTATGGAGAGGTAGTATGTTCCACTGGTTAAGTGATCTTTAAATACCAACTAAAAGAAAAGTTATAACTTATATGCTAATCCTGATAAAGCACTAATATGTTGAAATTAACAACTAAATAAAATATTAAATGCATTTCTGACCTTGAAGTTATCTAATTCTCTGAGGACAGAATCCTTCGAAATGCCGAATTGCCAATTCGTGTGGGACACTGTTTCTTGGGTACTTTCCTAGATTATAAAATGTTCTGGGATCATATTTAGAAAAAAAATATTGTGAAGATTTACTCCTATTACCTTGAATTTCTTGCTTACAACAACTGATTGGAGATCATCATTGCTTTTATGCTTGTTAATTTTGGACCTCGGAAAATACTGTCCTTGAAATTAAATACGTAGTTATTTGATTGCATAGCTCGCATTTCCTATTTTCTAAGTGCGCTCACAGCACTTCTATGAAGTTAATTAATAATAATTTATTATGCTCTCCGTACTTCTAAGGAGCATGCTCTCCGTACTTCTAAGGAGCATGATCTCCGTACCTAAGGAGCATCTCTCCGTACCTAAGGAGCATGCTCTCCGTACCTAAGGAGCATGCTCTCCGTACCTAAGGAGCATGCTCTCCGTACTTTTTGTTACCTCGATTTTTGATGATAATTGTATTATATGTGAATAATATTAATATCACAGTCTATTAAAAATTCAGCCTTCTATTAGCACCGAAAATGGCTGAGTTATAGTCAAAAACTGAAATTTCTAATCATAAGGTGACAATGACGTCATAATTCCATGATGAGTCGACATTTTCGTCTGAGGTTAGAACTTAGTGGAGCCATAGCCAAAAGATTCCCACATGCCAAAAATCACCTATCTGTGCTGCCAGTTTCTTCACTCAATTCGTTACGTGCTTTCAACTCACTTAGGTTCTGCAACAGTGTAGGCTCAGATTACATTGCCAAAGCAATTTATTTGAGAGCAAAATGCAAATGACTAGGGCGAGGTTAGAACCCGTGACCGATAGCCTTGATATATGAAGCGTGACAGATAGCCATGCTTTAGTTCTTAAGGACGGCAGCGATTGTCGATATAAGAAGGTTCCGCTTCATATATCAAGAATGAAGTTTGTTTAGATTTCATTCTTATATTTTATCTGGAAATTAAGATTAATAAAAAAAATATCGGCGCTTCTAGGGATGTCTGGATTAATTATGCTTACATATCCGCGCAATAAAGTACATTTTTGTTAGGAGTTTCGTAGCTAGCCTAGTTGTGTTTCCGCAAGTGTGAACAAACCCAGGATCTGGAATTGTTCTCCAAAGTCACAGGAGAGGCTATAGGGGCAACTTTCACTTGGAACGGGCAAGTGAATGTCTTCGGAGCAGAACCTTTTAAGGAGTTTGCATCGAAGCACAAAGAGGAGGTGTGGCAGGCCTTGATATCTTCAGTTCACCGATCGGGGCGAGTAAACGAACCCTTGACCAATCCTGATCAGGATAGGAATGATCTAAGGTTACTTTCAGAAGGGAATTTTTCTACTCTAAGTGTTCATAGTCTTCGCAAACTGGTGGTTCTAGTCACGCAGCGATCTATCGGCAAGTTTTAAATATTTTCTGAAATGTATTTTTAGCCTAACGAAGGGCTCGTAATAGCCATTACGTAATTATTTCAGAGCCTTAACAGATATTATTTTTGTTTTAGGTCGGAAACGATTTTTCTGGGGGAATTCGACTCTCAAACCGAACTGGTGGCCAAATAAATACCCTTTTAGTAATGTCAGAAATTCCAAGTCTAATGTTTTAGTGGCAATACTTAACGCGTATAAGGGTATTGAGCCAGTTTCAAGTGAAATTCGAGACAGATCTCCGCACTCAAGTCCCAAAAGAGAAAGTCAACTAGTTGTTGATGATGTAGTCTCACCTGATTCTGATGGTGATAAAATTGTCTTACCTGACCCTGTTAGCCTGGAGTTTTTTGCAGAATCTTGTTCGTTAAGTGAAGATAGTTGCCTATCTATACAACCACCTCGACAACCCACTCATTTCTTTACCTTAATAGCTGATACCCCTGTGAAGAATACTCAAAGTATGTGATAATTCTTTTACTAAAACTAATCGAATTCATTTGATTATAATTATATTGTTTATTGAAATAGCTATGTCAATAGCCACGGAAAGAGTTCAGCAACCCGATTGCACTTTTCACTCTTCAGAGCGAGAAATTGGTACGGCACAAGATGTTCTTTCAAACAGAATTATATCTGATGGGTACATGAAGGTTGCTTTACACGAGCTAAGCCACGAGAATACACTTTTGACAGATGTGACAATGAACGTTTTCAGTGTAAGAATTTAAATTATAAATCGTACTCCAAATAATTTATTCAATAGTTTGGGCATATGCATACTATAACATAACATAAATAATAAATTATACATGAACTTAATTAAGACAAATATTGATATTATAGGTGCTGTTACTCAATCAATTTCTGCACGTTCGTGGTTTGCAAGATACGATTCTAAGTCAAGTAAGTTATTGACATTTCAATGACATAATATTTAGAAGCGTACTACTAGTATAATTGTAAACTTAACATTGTGCTTTTCAGAAACGTCAATTTATCCCCGCCGAAACACAGAGCATCCAAATCCATCACGATGGCTCATTACACTGGATTGTATCGAGGAGCGAGTCAGATCAGGTGTTCCTATACGATTCATTATACCATGGCTATTTGAATATAGAAATTAAGGCCCAACTTGCATCGCTCTACCGAAGAGAACTAAGAGATGAACTTGATGTAATAATCGAGCCGATCCAGCAGCAGCAGGGCGGTGCTGATTGCGGCTTATTCGCCGCTGCTGTATGCCTTACGGTGGCACTAGGTGGCAATCCAACGAGTGTGAAATGGCGTCAAAACCGAATGAGGCAGCATCTCAAAAAGTGTCTAGAAGCGAAACATCTGACTGCCTTTCCAAGTGTTGCAGTGAAGAGATCTGAGAAAAGGAGGACGCAAATCACGATTCCCTTAATTTGTGTCTGTCCAGAGTACGCCTTCAACTACCTCGCAAAGTGTACTAATTGTCAGAAGTTGTACCATAAATCCTGCATGGGATTTCCAGATGTTCAAGGAGAAGTACCAAACTTTATATGTTTTAAATGTAGGACAATTAATTAATTGTAATAATACTCAACTGGTATCTCACAAGATAGTATGACAGAATTATAATTAACATATTACTAGTATATCATTGCTGTATCTGGTTAATTATCGCTAAAAAGTAACGGGTAGTGTAGAAAACGTTCTCTAGTCTCATATAGGCTATCTGTGTAGAAATTCTTCGAATAATCGAGAAGAGCTGCTCGCAAATTTGGGAATTAATTCGATTTAACTTGTTTTCTGAGATGTGTTTCATAGAATAGAAAGGTGTACATTTGTGGTTTCTTGAATGAAATCGATCAACCAGAAAAGCCGTCTGTTGAAACGCTTTGGGATCTCTGAAAGAAAGATTATATTGCTAAATGCTATTTCTTACTATGACAACAATGGTTGGAAAGCAGTGATTTTAATATTTATATTATATGGTTATACTATTACGTACCTGATCATACATGTCTTTTGTAGATTACACGCATTATCGTAGATGATAATGCGGGGTGGAACATCGAATTGAGTGAGCAGAAGGTTTAGAATACCCACAGTAGATTCTTTTTGCCTTAAAATTTGGAATCCATAACAGATTTGATGTTGGCAAGTCATCATGATCATTCCTGGTGAGAAAGTTTGATGGCTTGGAAAATTCTTTTACAAAAATATTCTTTATTTACTTCATTATCATCTTGTTCATAGATTGGTAACCTAAATATTATAACTGAATTAATACAGGCATTCGTACAACTGTTTGGGTTAGATACTAATTATAGGACACTTACTTGTAATTCGTTTTAAATGCTGGAAAATAAAACGAAAAATAATCCGAAACTACTGATTCAAAAGGTATTAATCTTCTTGATTCCATAGAATATAAAATCTCTAGTCTTTCCATTATCCAAACTAGAAGTGGACATATGATTGAGTTTAATGCTAATGATACATTCCCTTCGGCGTCAGTTTTCTTTTTCGGGTCTAAAGACAGCAACAATCTCTCCAAAGTATACATTTTACGAAAAATAGGAACAAGCATATTTTCTTGGACAAATTTGCCCTTGGATAACTTGACAATTACTACAAGTTCGCTCTGCTCTAAGATTGAAAATTGGAAAACTCCAGATATTGGTTCATTCCTAGAGAAATATTGAATTACTTCTCCGGCACGATCATTACAACTAGTAACAACATCGTTTTCCTGAATACTACAAGATTGTATGTAGTCAGCAAGAGCTTTTGGGTCAATTGACTGAAGTAACCGTTTAAAGGCACAAGTAGGGAGTCCATTTTGCAAATATTGTGATATTTCCCTTCGTACTGCTTTAGAAAGAATGAATAAGCGAGTTGACTGAGGAACAGAAGGTATATGTTGATTTTCGTCGAATTTTAATGTTGGGGGCGGGAGTTTCTTAACCGTTCCTAGAGTAATTCCATCAAATATGACTACATCCGGACGACTTTTGCATATTGAGCATGTAAAACTTTCTGTGTAATTTATATTCACTAAGCGGAGGTATGTATTCCATGCGTGGTGAAATATGTGATAGCGTATTTTCTCCGGCCTCCCCAGCCTGACCAGTTTCCGATTCTTTGCTCTAATTAAATTAAGATTGATAAATTAAGGTTAAAATGATATTTTTCATATTTTTTGTCAATGGCTCTGAACCTTTCTCGGTCGGCGTACCCCTTTGCCATAAAGTAAAGTGCACACATCCATCTTAGTAAATAGAAATAAATACCTTAAAAGGAAACTATCCCAAGAAACTCGTGGTGAATCAGGTACTTAATGAGGGTATTACTCCTACCCCTTGATCAGAATTACTGGCTTAAATTCTTAACTTCAGGATTATTTTCCGCATATTTAACACTTTTATTAAATGTAAGCACATGTATCCGTAGGAAAATAAAAATTTAACAACTTACCTAACAAATCCTTGAAGAGTATTCCGAGACATAGTCATTAGTTCGCTGTATTCATATAGTAATGAATAATGGACGAAATAGTGGTTGTCTATGTTAAGAAGCAAATCAGATGATCCATCATAGACTGCGAAACATCTACCTTTACCAGTGCAAGTCCCATTGAATACTAAATATATGAGGAATTAAAACATAATATAAAGCAAGTTTATTATAAATCAATTAGTAACAGTACCTTGATGGCCTGCTAATGAAATTACATCACTATCAGTGTAGATAATGATTCCTTTTTCACATCTCTGCAAAAATAATGGAAGAAGACAATTTTTCAAACCTTTTCTATACAATATATATGGCTTCACTTTCACTATAGATATCATTGTGTGACACCTCAATAGACTATTGTTATTAATACTTCAAAGAAATGACGTATGTGGATATCTTAATTTCCCTGCTACGCAAGTGCGCGAAGCGTGCTTTGTAAAAAATTAAACCAACCGTAAATTTATGTTATAATTATTAATAACTTCTAGTTACCTTGCAATTGAAAAGGTGAAAAGTAGAAGCGTCGACTAATATTGCAGAATTTTCAGTCAAAAAGTGAATATCAAATCCTGCATGGTTTTTCGCATCAACCTCTTGAAATAAATGATCATCAATTGCTAGCTGGGCTGCTTTAGCATGTAGACACTGCTTATCTCTGCATGCTGTACATAGTAATGAATCGATTATTACAATTGTAGACGGACAGAGGGTTCGTTTATCTAAATGAATGAAAACAAAATTGATTCTACTTGATCGTAAATAAATAAAAATATTTTCAAAGAAAATAAATACCTTCATCAAATACTTCGAGTTATAGAATTTTCTCTCCAGTTGGATGAGTCTACTCTTCATGACAATGAAGCACTATTACTGGCATACGTACGCTTTACAAAAGATGGAGTAGTATTCGAGGAATTACTATTCGCCACTGCAGATCTCTAGTTACGGATACGAGGGGAGTATCTATATTTGAAGTTGTTCGATCGTTTTTTGACTATCATAATATTCCTTTGTCGAACATTATTGCATGCTCAACGGATGGTGCACCTTCAATGATAGGTTGTTACCGAGGATTTATTGCTTTGTTAAAGAAGGCAGTTCCCAATGTGTTTACCATACACTGTGTAATTCACCGACAGCACTTAGTTGCCAAGAATCTTAGTGAGAAACTCAATGTCTCACTCCAATTCGTTATTACAGCAGTTAATGCTATCAAGACACGTGCTCTCAAAGACCGTCTTTTCCGACAGCTTTGCCATGAGAATGGTGAACAATTTGAACGTCTCCTTCTCCACACAGAAGTCAGATGGTTGTCGAAGGGAAACTGTTTAAAACGGTTCAATGAACTATTTGATACAATAATCCAGTTCATGGATGATTTCAATCCAAAGTTAGGTCATGATATCAGTATCCGAAAGCATGATATCGCATATCTAGCTGACATATTTGATAAATTGAATTCACTCAATTTGCAACTTCAAGGCCAAAATGTTAATTTGATAAGAACTAAATCTGCTGTTTTATCATTTATAAATCGACTAACTCTGTATAAACAGAACCTCTGCCGTAGAGAGTTTTATCAATTCCCTTATCTGCAAGCAGTTCCAGATGTCACTGATGATCAACTGCGAGTATATGCTTCGCATATTGAATCAATCAAGGAAGATATGCTGATCCGGTTTAAGGACCTGGGAGAGCTCAATGTACCAGATTGGGTGGTTAACCCTTTTACTGCAGATCTAGAGAAGGTGGAGATTGAAATCCAAGAAGTATTAGCTGAGCTACAGGCTGATATTGAAGCTCGAATAGAGTTTGGCCAACATGATTTCTCGACCTTCTGGGTACAAAAGAAAAATATCTTACGTTGGCCGCAGTTATGGGAAAGGTCAAAGCTTTTGATCATCGCATTTCCAACTTCATATTTAGTTGAGAAGGGATTCAGTACAGTAATGGGACTTCATACTAAGCAGCGAAATCGGTTGGATTTAGTGAAAAATGGCGACCTACGTTTAATGTTGACGAATTTTGAGCCTGATGTAGCGAAACTTGCTGGTGATCATCAACCTCAGGGTTCCCATAAACTATGAATCTCAAGGATAAATTACTAGAATTTGACTTTGAACTACATTGATTGACAATTATTACAGTATACTTGACATAGTATTAATCATGATTCTAAAATTCCTAAGGTTACAAATTACAACTAGAAGGGGGGCGCTGAAAGAATTTATAGGGACCAAAGGGGGCGCAAAAGAAAAAGGTTGAGAACCACTGGTCTACATAATCACACATAGCTATTATCCGTGTATTTGTCAATTTCCATAATTTTCCATTATGGAGAAGAGAATGTACATATCGATCAACAGGTGAGAGATTAAGAATATGCAGAGCCATTCCATGATCTGCATTGGCCTGAGGTTCATCACAGTCGTATGGAAGCTCGTCTATTGAAATAATTTAACTTAGTACTATCTGCCCTGTTTCTAACTTAGTTTCTGCTATACAGATGCTGAAAATGTTTTTAATATGCATATTACTAATACAACTTTCGGATAGTTGATGGATAGTCTGATTTACTTATTGAAAAGTCTTCTATTTGGAGTTGAGAGAGAGATAGTTCTTCTGTACGCCTCCTTTTACTTGAGACAGGTGCAAGTTCAGTCAGATGTACTTTATCAGCTCCTCGATTATTCGACATTACAAATAAGTATTATACTTATAAAATAAAACAGTTTGCGACAGTTATTCACTTCATCTATTTATGTGGTTGGTGGTTGTGATACTTGTGAACTTCTAAAACCAAGACATATTTTATGTGGTTTCTAAACAAGTGCTGTTTGGAAACCACATAATATATATCTTGGTCATAGTAGTTTATAACAGCTTCACAACCACTATAGCGGTAAGGTATTGATTATAGGGCATGCAAATTCTTTACCACATCTTAAAAATTCCATTATACCAGAAATGCAGTTATCGTTACATAAAGTGAAAACGATTTTAAAATATTATATTGACTAGTACTACAATATATAATTCTAAGGAGCATGCTCTCCGTACTTCTAAGGAGCATGATCTCCGTACCTAAGGAGCATGCTCTCCGTACCTAAGGAGCATGCTCTCCGTACTTCTAAGGAGCATGCTCTGCGTACTTCTAAGGATCATGCTCTCCGTACTTTTTGTTATATGCAAAAATGATGACTTATTACTGTCATGACGTCATCATTACGCATCAAAAATTGACAAATCTTGGGACTTTTCGAGTGATATCGATTACAACAGTAAGCCAGACGTATTTAGAGATGTTATCTCTAACTTATAATTAATCAATGTGAGCCTAGGTGCCTAAAGGACCCCTCTGGCGGACACTTTGTGTCCGCCAGCCGCGCAGCACAAGCAAGCGAAGCTCGCTTGTAAATCTATAAACTTTACTTTTGTAATATTTTGAGGTTTTAGATTTGAATGGTCAAGATAGCTACTCTGCTTAGTTCCTGTTTATCATTCCAGAATTGTTTGATGCTTTCTTTTGATTCTTACATACTTCACAATAAAGAAGATTATTTTTGGCGATGTTAAATTTATGTATCTGTATTAAAGCAATCCTACTTGTATTTCAAGCTGACCGGTGTGACGTTAATTAATTAAGATTATTTCACGTTGTAAAACTCAAAAAAATGTTAAAAAAGCATATTGGGTGGGATTGTGAGTGAAATTTATAGTTTTGTACTAAAAGCCTCTAAGCACCCTTTAGGAGCTTTTTACTTACCTAAAATGCCCGAATGACTCACTAGCCTTGATATCAAATTTTGACAAAATGCCCAACTTTAATTAAACCTTGGTGACAGGATAACTCAAAAGATATTTATTATATCAAAAAAAATTGTGCTCTAAAATACGCAACAGTCTCATCTACAAATTGGCTGTTTCTATTTTTCAAAAAATCTCTGTTAGTTGTTATGACGTTTCAAAGTAAAAAGTTAGCCAAAAACTAATGAATATCTTTTGAGTTATCCTGTCACCAAGGATTTGAGGCTGGGAATTGGACAAGTGACATGTGACCAAATATTGATTCGGACAAGTGACAGTCAACCAAATATTGATTCGTTCAAGTGACAGTCAACCAAATATCGATTCGGACAAGTGACAATTGACCAAATATCGATTCGGACAAGTGACAATTGACCAAATATCGATTCGGACAAGTGACAGTTGACCAAATATTGATTCGGACAAGTGACAGAGTCAACCCAATTATCGATTTGGACAAGTGACATGTGACTGAATATTCATTCGGACAAGTGACAGTCAATCCAAATATTGATTTGGACAAGTGAGGGTCAACCCAAATATTGATTCGGATAAGTGACAGTCACGAATATTCTGACAAATACATGCACCCTTTCAATTATAAGAATCCCTGGGGATACTCTTTATCCATGGTCCAAAAAACAAAGCAACTGTCATTGCTTTAGTATGCTATTGATTAACCATCAAGTATCAAATTCAATCCTGATGTGAAAACGAACTGAATCAAACTGACCTGAACGATTTTCAAAATACATGACCTGGCTTGACTTGAATGTAAGGGAGTTTTAGTTTGCCGACTATACTACGTATAGTGGCCAACTTCTGGAATGAGTGGATATAATAGGTTACATTATTATTTTTTCTCGGTGATTTCATTAGAGATTAGAGTCTTAAATCCTGGGAATAAGTGCTTTGAGAGTATGGGGTGTGAAACAAAGTGTACGATTTTTGATCCGACACCAAAGGACGAAATGAGTCACCTTTGAATGGAATCCAGAATGCAACCCTATACTTTTTTGATGCTGAAAGTACATAAGACAATTTAATACCTTCTGCAGTTGCAGATTTTTCTATTGCATACCATTTTTTACAATCTTTATTTAAAAATTAATTAATCATTTCACACTATGCAATGTAATCAAATTATATTGTATCAAGTTTTACACTAATTACAAAAAGCAAGTGTGATATTTGAAAGAGCTAAAGTTTTTTTATCGAAATATTCATTCCATTGAACTCGTAATTATTAATATGGAACAGAGTTATATTATACAATAAATATTAATTATCTAAATTAATATGATTATTGATATCCATATAAGGATGAAACTGTTTAAAACTAAATAACTTGAAAAGTGATAAAAGAAAACTTTCAACAGATTAATGTTATTATCTTAACACCTATTTTATGAATATATATGTGGTTTGGTGACGACTACTCATCAAAAAATATAAATGGTGAATTTGTATTATGCTTTCCTATGTCGTCCTAAAAAGTTTCCTCAAAAATATCATAATTTTCACACCTCGAGTAGGTGTTAAACGATAAGAGATGGAGATTAGGTTACTTGAGACGAAATGTTTATTAGGCATCATAATACCTTTCTATGGAAATTTTCTCATGATCTGGTAATAATGACTCACCAATGGTTGCATCATGTATAAAATAATATCAAAAGATACCCTTCCACCTTTATCATGCAGTCGCCATCCAGACTTCCCACAAATGCGCCGCAATACCAAGTGAGTATAGTATTGCTCAAATAAGTTCCACTGTGCTAGACGATACTCACTTGGTATCGCGGCGCATTTGTGGGATGTCTGGATGGCGACTGCATGATAAAGGTGGAGGCAAGCTTGGGTAGCTTTTTGATATTTTTATACCTAAAATAAATTGGCTATTATACTCGGCAAATACTCTTAGATTTATTTTCAGCGTTGTAAACTGAGGCTTATTAAATGACTTTTTCTAAATTAGAATATTGGCTTATTTTCTAAAGGACCTGCCAGAAAGCTGCGAACTAAATTAAATAAGTCAATTTATTATTCGTGATTCAAAATTAATGCCTAGAGCTCTCTTCACACCATGTTTGAAGTTGTTTTCATTGTATTTGGTAATATACTCAGAATATTAATTATTGATCATTCTAGTCGCAATCAACAGATTTTCGACTGAATGATGGTATTTTATTCTGACAAAAATTATTGTCTAATTGGCTTCTCTGCTTAGTTGAAGCAGACATACATTTCTGGAAATTCGGAAGCGTATGCAGATTGACTATTAGAATATTAAATCCGATGGAAATGTTCTTGCAAATCAGTAATTCTTCAAGAATTGAGCAATCATAGGCTTCTGATAATATATCACCTTGTGTATTGGCTTCGTTCTTTGGTAATATAGCGTTTGATAGGTAAAGTAGGAGTATATATGTGCATAATTATCACATACCATATAGTTCTCCTCTTGACTTGGCTATATATCTGTGATATTTAATCGCATTATCAAATATAATGGTTTATTCTCCAACATATATATCAATATTTTTTCTCTTCTTTCAGTTGGTTTTTATTTTCAGGGCAACTGATTCAATTGGCTGTAAGAAATGCGTTGTGGAAAAATGTCCCAATGTATCTTGTACTGGTTCAACCTATAAAGACTTTTGTCACTGCTGTGATATTTGCAGCAAACAAGTTGGAATGCGTTGTGGAGGACCTTGGAATATCTTTGGTAAATGTGAACCTGGATTAATTTGTCGTAGAAACATTACTAATCCAAGAGATGTTGAAATAAAACCAGGTGTCTGTACAGACCCTACCAGTGAAAGAAACCAATGTGGAAATTATGGATGTGCTCCCCTTTGTTCTCCCACATATTGTAGAGGTTCTGACTCCAGCAGTAGAATATGCTCAACAAATGGTTTCCTTAGAGATGAAGAACAGAACATTTATCCTATTGCTGAAGTTATACGTCCTTGTCAAGGAAGTTGTCAAAAGACTACTTGTGGTGCATGCCATCTCATCCGTAAACCAATATGCGAAACTTGTCGTTGTGATTCCGACTCGGCCTGTTTCGTTAACTATAGTAAATGCATGAGAGCACATAGATGCAGAGGAAATCTGAATAGAGGTATAAATTGTAATTATAATTCAAAGAAAAACACAAACAGTAACAGTTTCTATATATTTAAATGTATGGTTCCGCCTTGTCCCTCATTATAATTGATAATTTAATTTATTGAGTTATTAATTATTAATTAAATATTTATTATATTATAATAAACGTAATATTCTCGCGATTTAAAGGGATAATTCTTATTTCTAACAAAATAATGTTGTTCAGCAGACCGATTATACATATCCAGAACACAATTTAAAATGGCAAAATGTATAAACTCATTTATAAAACTTGAATATCACATTATAACCTTGAATGTGAGAGAACATCATAATATTAATTTAAACCGTTGCAACCGAATAGTTCAATATTCGGTTAGACCAAATACTATTTGGCAAATAGTTGATATTCGGTTGGGAACCGAATATCAGTATTCGTATTCGGTTGAACTAACCGAATACGAATACTGATATTATTCGGGTACTTCATAAATTCTAATACTGCGCAGCTGAAATAAAGAATCTTTAATAGAGGACTGTGAATTATTATAGTACTGACATGTTGACCTATTTTACAGATAGTGGCTGGAAGTGATAGGTAAATTAGTTAGAAAATATATTATAAGTGAATTTATAATCAAGGTTGAAACCGATTGAACAGGATATAAATATCCATGAATATTCCCTAACCGAATACGAATACTGATAATATTCGGTCACTAACCGAATGCGAATACTGATATTCGGTTCCCGAATATCAACTATTTGCCAAATAGTATTTGGTCTAACCGAATATTGAACTATTCGGTTGCAACCTTGGTTATAATATATTTTCTAACAAATTTACCTATCATATCCAGCCACTATCTGTAAAATAGGTCAACATATACAGTACTATAAAAATTCACAGTCCTTTAAAGATTATTTATTTCAGCTGCGCAGTATTAGAATGTATGAAGTACCCGAATAATATCAGTATTTGTATTCGGTTAGAGTATCCGAATATTATCAGTATTCGTATTCGGTTAGAGTACCGAATATTATCAGTATTCGTATTCGGTTCAGGAACTATTCATGAATACTGATATTCGGTTCAATCGGTTTCAACCTTGATTTAAACTATAAAAACTAAAATTGAACAGGGCAATAGTAAAAAATAGCAAAAGTGGGAAGGTATGAAAATATTTAGCCCCCAAAGCGGGAAGGTCATTGGCACCGAAACCTGGGAGGGAATCGAGCTGGATCCAAAGGTGCTCCATACTGAAAGGTGTATTACAAAATTTTGATGTGAGCCCCCCCCCAAAAAAAATCCATTAATTGGCTAATGATTTCCAAAGTTCGGCGCTAATAACTCTCAGTATCTTAACTTGTACTATATATGAGTTATTAAATAGACAAGTGCTTTGTAAATTATATTAATGAGTAATTTTTAGTCATTGAATCGTGTTACTCTTTTATTATACGCTCTACCTCCATTAATTTTAGTGCAACTATTATATATGTAATGGCATTGCAGGAGTACGATTTCCGTACGCCAGTTCATACTTTTTTTGAAAAGTATATTGGGCATTTTACCAAACTTGAAACAGACATTCATTATATGGTGTACATTTGGGGGATCGATTATGCATATTTATAAGTTTCCCTCAAAAATGGCAATTTATGCAGATCATTGTAATTGTAGGGGTTTATTATATTTTAAAATGGAATAGAGATTATACAGTATGTACTTGATGTACACAAATAATTTATGAGGACTCTCAAACAATCTGATTGACTGAAATGAAAATATTGACAAACAATTAGTATTGCTATATTATAATAGAGAAATTTCTTTTCACACCTGGGCTATTCCACTAGGTAGATTTCAAATTCCAGAAAACAACTTTTGGAAGTCAATTCCCAGGACACACAACTAATTTCCGGACGTTATTTTGATTATTTTAATAGCTAAAAGTTTAGTTCACTCGCTCCAAGCTTCCAATCTAGTGAACTTTGTACTTATCAGTACACCCTCGCTAATCCGAGCAGCTCTATACCCATGGTCAAAAAATGGTTCGGATTATTGAAATTCCGAATTTAGTGAGAAAACATTAATTCAATGGGGAATTTACTGTGCACTTCGAATTTGCCACAGTCGTGCGTGATGTCATGAATGTCCCCAGCCATTTACAAGTGCTACGCAGTGTTTGGGTATTATATAATCTTATATATTAAAATGCTAGGATTTTTTGTTTTTGTTTGTCCGAATTGATTGAAGAATTGGCAAGTCGTAGAGATACGAAAATTGGCATGTAGGTGTCAAATGATGAATCTAGGATTAGGTTCGAAAATCTAAGCGAAATGTTCACACCTCGCCGAGATAGGTGACAAAATGTGCTGACCAATCAAATTCGATTATTTTATAATGCAAATCCATTGGAATAAAATAGTAGTGACTTATGCATACAATCAAAAGAACTATTTGTGATTGAAATTCATTGGTTTATGTGAGAACCAATCAATTATCAGCCTTTTATAATGCCATTCACACGATTCTATTTCATATAAATGATTGAATACTGCTATTTTGAGTCTATAATTTGATTGTTAACAACAATTAAAGTGTGTTATATGCTACGATCAATCAATTCGATCATAAAATAACTTTTAACGACATGGACTGGAATTGATTATTTAAGTATAATAATCTTTAGCAATGTGAAATTTGTGTATTCAAATTGAGCTTACATTCAGGATTAGTTGACTTAATACGAAGTAAATTATATTTATCACGAAACAAAATTTCTGCTACAGTTCTGATTTCATTAATGTAACCGTAGACAAATGACAATCCAGCGTAAGAAAGCGACGTATTGTTTCTCTAATATCTGCAAGCGCCCACTGGGTAAATCTGCAGATACGCAGTGTCTGCAAGACGCGGAGCGCAAGCAAGCGAAGCGCGCTTGTTATATATTAAAATGCTAGGATTTTTTTGTTTGTTTGTTTGTCCGAATTGATCGAGGAATTGGGAAGTCATAGAGATGTGAAAATTGGCATGTAGGTGTCAAATGATATGACTACGATTAAGTTCTAATATCTAAGCGAAATTTTCACACCTCTGCAAAAAAATTGGAAAACAATTTTTCACACCTTTTCTATACAAAATAAATGACTACACTATCACAATCGAAACCATTGTACGACACTACAATAGATCGTCATTGTTATTAATGCCACAACTTATGTTTGATATCTTAAATGTAGTGTATGTAGTGTATGGCAATAAAAAAGATTATGTGCATATTTTCACACCGACGAATTTTGAAAAATATGCTAGAGACTAACTTCCAACGTGTGATATGGGGTTTTTAGGGGTGTAGATTTCGAATATTACATTTTCAGATCAATTATGATAAATTATTTGTTTACTTTTGTTTACATTAGATACATAAAGTAAACAAATTACAAAAATAGGGTAGAGGCTGGCTTCCAACGAGTATCATGGGGTTTTCAGGGGTGTAGATTTCGAATATTACATTTTCAGATCAATATGATAAATTATTTGTTTACATTAGATACATAAAGTAAACAAATTACAAAAATAGGCTAGAGACTAGCTTCAAACTGTTGACTTGGGGATTTTAGGTGTGTAGATTTCGAATATCATATTTTCAGATCTATATGATAAATTATTTGGTTACTTTTGTTTACATTAGATACATCAAGTAAACAAATCTCAAAAATATGCTAGAAACTTGCTTTCAACGGTTGACATGGGGTTTTCAGGGGTGTAGATTTCGAATATCATATTTTCGAGTAAATTTGATGATCAATTTGTTTAGTTTTGTTTACAATAGATACATAAAGTAAACAAATTACAAAAATAGGCTAGAGACTAGCTTCCAACGGTTGACATGGGGTTTTTAGTGCTGTAGATTTAGAATATTATATTTTCCGATCCCTATGAGAAATTATTCGTTGACCTTTGTTTACAATATTTATATAAAGGAAAAAAAAAATCCCAAAATAGTTTAGATTGAGTAACTCCAGCCGCCCGCAGGGCGACTCTGCGAACACGCAGTGTCCGCAAAGCGCAAGCAAGCGAAGCGCGCTTGTAATTATTAACGGTAATAAATTTATGAGGTTTGAATATTAAGGTTATTATTCGTTATGATTGCTTTTTACAATGTCTCTTTATCTTATTGTAAGTTAGATTATAAAGATCGAATAATAACAAGAGGCGAATAAGATACTGTTGGTATTCGGAGCAGCGAGGGTGTATTGAATAATATTATATTAAATCGATGTTAGACTGCACATAATTCTGTCACGAATTGAGGGGGGGGGCGCTGCATTAGTTCGAATAAATATGTTGGCATTAGTTCGAATTTCTGATGTTGGCATTAGTTCGTATTAATTTGATGTTGCAAAGTATATACCCCTAAAGTCGACAGGTATTTAAGAAGAGCTATCGATAAGAAATTTCGTTATCTGTAACCAATTGATTCGAAAACTGCTAGGTCATTAAGCTGATTTTTGGCATGTTGGCATGAGCCTTTTGGCTATGGCTAAGTTCAGACCTCAGACAAAAAGGTCGGCCCATCATGGAATTATGACGTTATTGTCACTTTTTTTAGAATTAGAAATTTCAGTTTTTCTAACATAACTCAGCCATTTTAAGTGCTATAGAAGGCTGAAATTTTAATAGACTGTGCACATTAATTTACGTATATCACATATGCTATACCTATAATCAAATAAAAATGACTCATCACTCTTTTATGACGTCATCATTACGCATCAAAAAAAAAATTGACAAATGAAAAATTGATTTGTGATTTTTCGAGTGATGAATTAATTAATTCGAATTAATTCGAACTAGTGCATATAATCTAACTTTCGAACTAACGCCAACATCGGAAATTCGAACTAATGCAGGCGTCCTCACGAACTGTCGGTCACGAATTGTAATGTAACGAATTGTATGTATCCCCTAGATATTGTGTCTGCCTAAATTCAAAGCATATTGATTAGGTTTATGTAACATGAATTGTTTCCAATTAAGTTATTCAATCACGGCCTGCTGTAATTAACATTAGTTGAATTAAATACGTATAAGTTAGAATTGAGTAGAATCAGAACTGTCATTTGTTTCTGTCTACAATAGCCCTGTGATCAGAGCGTCTATGTAAGCAATAATATTTCACATCTTGTGCAATGTATGTATGAGACTTAGGAATGGAGATATTTTCTAAATGAATAAATATCGACGTTATATAAGTCAGTATTAGTATTTCTTGAAGTTCATAATAGACCTACCCATATTTATCAACCTTAAGCATGAAATTTTGGACTAGACATCCAATAAAAATATTAAAGGAGAAAAGTTGTGAAAAACTGGTTTATGCCAAGACATACCGATTTTCACAACTTTTGATGGGTTAGCAGGATGGTAGGATCCTCCGCCTTTCAATCAGAATTTTGTCCTTTTACATTGACAAATTATTTTTAAAACAATATTAGACAAATTGTAGTGTGCTTCCTCACAATTAGTATTGTAAAGGATAACCACTATTGTAATGAATATCGATGATCCGGCTGGCTGTGGTCACTTCCCTATTTACAAAGAGAGTTCTCTAATATTATTGGGATATCATCATGCTGACATCACGATGCCGTGACCAATAATCAAAATTATATAAATATAATAGGTATTTTTTCTTCTAAAACGAAATTAATAAGTTGTATATTGATTATATATGTCCTATTCAAACCCCAACGGGACATCGCATTGCTATTTTTTACAAATCATTGTTATGCCATCATTCTTATTAAAAGTTTTATTTTTTAGTAATTTATATTTTGAAGTCGACATATGATTGAAAAGGTGTTCAGTATGAAAATATAACCTCCTAATAGACGGGATGCGAGTGTTGTTTTATCCATTTTAATATGTATCAATTGCGGTAAACAATCTGTACTTTCCATAGTTGGTATTATTTATTGATAAAAAACACAAGCCTCAAGTTAGCCACAACAGATGTATTATTCTAATTAGTTTCTTCTTTCGATCAGTTGGTTGACTAACAGACTAATTAATTGTGAATAACGAGTCAATTTAAAATTATTCAAACTTAGAAATGAACGATATTTTTTATATTTACAAATTTGTATATGAGTGAATGCAAACAAACATTCCCGATGGAAAGTATCGGTTATTATTTGTTTCATATTCACAAGAATTCAACTTGATATCTGAGAAGTAGCATGAAATTCACATTTTCCATAGGAAATGGCTTGAAATGTGTCGTTATGTTAAAAGACAAAACATGGTTTGTGGCATATAATTCATGAAATAAGTACTTTTCGTTTCAAAATCCAGAAAAAATTCTCAATAAGGGTAGTTTATCATATATACTTATTAATTAATTTGAACTTGATCCTAATTCTTGAAATAGCCTATTACTCGAACTTATTGAACACTTATGGTATGTTGAACTCTAATAATACTTGTTATGTTGTATTTACACGAACGCCTATGATTTTCTGTTAGTATGTGTGTACAAACAAAGTTCTATAATACACTGAAACAGAGAAATTTTATATTTTATATCAAATTCGTTAGCTACACATTCAAATTTATTCGTTCAACTCGAATCAGTATTGCAGTTTTTAGGTAGAGATTTTCCAGTATAATGATTGCTGCTATTGCAGCGTTGAGTAGGCAGGTAGGAATTTTTCAAAGTTTAAGATTATTTCAACGCTTTTTAGTCCTGAGTTTGTAATTTATTTAATTATTTTGCGAAATGTTATGCAATGTTATGCATTCGCATGCTTGCGGTGCGCGCCTTGCGGACACTTTGTGTCTGCAGAGTCGCCCTGTAGGCGCCTGGAATTACTCAATCTAACCTATTTTGGGAATTTGTTTATTTTATATAAATATTGTAAATAAAAGTTAACAATAATTTCTCATATACCGTATTGCTTCGAATAAGCGCCCGGGCGCTTATTTATTTCGTGCACCCTTTAGACCCGGCGCTTATTCAAGCCCCGGCGCTTATTTTTTTTCATTCTCTATTTTGACCCGGCGCTCTTTTTTTGCTTTCTACATTGACTGGCACTTTTATTTTTGACACAACTGAGAATGTTAGTTCTATTAAAAAAGGATATTGTAATGTTTCAAAAAGCACTTCTATATATGCCACTACTGAGAATACTAGTTTGATATGATTTTCAGACAACTAAAATGTCCCGGCGTCCGACGCTTATTCGAGCCCCGGCGCTTATTCAAGCCCCGGCGCTTATTTATTTCGCTCACCCTTTAGACCCGGCGCTTATTCAGGGAAATACGGTATGTATATCCGGAAATATAATATTATAAATCTACACCCCTGGAAACCCCATGTCAACCGTTGGAAGATAGTCTCTAGCCTATTTTTAAAATGTGTTTACTTTATGTATCTATTGTAAACAAATAAGTTATCACATAGATTCGAAAATACGATATTCGAACTCTACACCCCTAAAAACCCCATGTCAACCGTTGGAAGATAGTCTCTAGCCTATTTTTAAAATGTGTTTACTTTATGTATCTATTGTAAACAAATAAGTTATCACATAGATTCGAAAATACGATATTCGAACTCTACACCCCTAAAAACCCCATGTCAACCGTTGGAAGCTAGTCTTTAGCGATTTTTTTAAAATTCATCAAATGGTGTTAAAATATGTATATAAAGGTGTGGAAATATACACAAAACCTTTGTTATTGCTATATACTATAATATAATTGAGACATCTAAATAAGTTATTGCTTTGAAGTATTAATAACAATGACAGCCTACAATAGTGTCGTACAACGTTTTCTATTGAGAGCGAAGCAGTACATAGTATTGTATAGAAAAGGTGTGAACAATTGTTTTCCATTTTTTTTTATGAGGTGTGAAAATTTCGATTAGATCTTCGAAGTGTAATAAGTGTAATGTCAGTGGCGGCGCTAGCTCTCCGGGACTGATGGGGCTGAACTGGGCTGGAACTATTTTTGGTGAGGCTGAACGTGTAATTATAAAGCAATTTTGACTCTAGGTTTGCAATACGTATTATTTATTCGGAATTATGACTTTTTTTCTAAATTTGATATTATTACAATGATGATTATTCGAAATTTGATAGTATTACAATGGTGATTATTCGAAATTTGATAGTATTACAATGGTGATTATTCGAAATTTGATGCTACAATGGTGATTATCGAAATTTGATGCTACACAATAATGAATTTTCAATAATAAAAGTTCATGTTTTAAATATTTTTTCTAAAAGTTCCCTAGTTTGTCTCTTCTCAGCCCCATCAAGTGATGGGGCTCTAGCCCCATCAAGCCCCATCTCTAGCGCCGCCACTGGTAATTGTAGATTCATCATTCTTTACGACTTCTTCAATTAATTACTTTCAATTAATTACAAAAATCCTAGCATTTTAATATATAAGATATTCAAAATATCACATTTCGTGCACTACGAGTCACTTAATGGAGCTGCACTCGTAGTCTGTCGACTGACATTTTTTCTATAGAACAAAGGTCAGATAATGTAGGTTACCTGTCCTCCTTAACCAACTTTTAACTTTTTCCTATTAGAATGTATATCGGACTATGCAGGTTACTGATCACTATTATCTGACATTTGCTTTCTGGGGGCAGAGTTCCCAGAACCCCTATTACCATCGTTCTATGCGCTCGCTCTTAGCCGCCCTCCCCAGAATCGTGTCGGGAAAGAGCATTCCAACACTTTGTGAAGCGTATCTAAAACTCTTTAGTCAGTTGAAGGAGCATTTCACATCCCAAATGCCATAATATTAAATTCATACTCCACTCCGAGCATGAAAGCAGTCTTCTCCCGATGGACTGAGAGCTCGATAATCAACAGCGAATCTCTATCCGCCGTTTCACATGAATTGCTAACTAGACTTCCCCATGGGAATGGAAATAATGTTATTTTCCAAATCTGTTAAATCTTAGATGCTCAAATATCGATATACAGCTATTGTTGTTACCAGGGAAAAGAAAATCTCGGACTATAGTGGAGTTTGTGTGGAGTCCTGCAATACCACATCTTCCTCCACTGCTCCATTGCCCAGCACCATGGGCCCCACAGGCTCCAAACCTGGGTGGGCGCCCCCCCCAGGGCCCAGACCTGGAGCCCCCCCTCAGGTACCCACACGTGGCGCCTATGATGTGACCCATCAAATTGTAAATTCAACGCTGATCAAGAATATCACAATGAAAATTGGTAGACTTCATTTAAGTAAGTTAGACATATTTTTGGATTTCCTACTAATGTTCGGACAGACGGACCTTGGGGGGCAATTTTTTCCCGAATTAGGCAGTATGCTGAGAGGGTTCCCCTTCTCTATCGTCGAAACTTGATGTGGTGCATCCAGTGAGCGCATGAAATGGAGTCATTTCAATTGCACTTGTCATTACCGAATATCCGCGCTATTTGAGTTGCATATAACAAGTCCAAATGCAACACTTCAACACTGACATTCGAGCTTCTTATCGGGGCTGACCACGAACACGACAAATATTGTCAAAAGTTCGAACAAATGTTCTTTGAACCTTACTTGAAACTATCCGCAGCATGCAATAGCTCCGTGTGCCTATTTCCAAATGCGTTGAAGAAAACAGCCAATATTCATCAATAGTCACTGAACAACGTGGCTCATCTCCATGAGTAGTAGGAAGCCATTTAAATATTCTAGAAATTTAATATACTATATGTGATAATCAATATAAAGTCAAATTTAGATTTTTGATCTAGTACAAAAATTGAGGGCTCTGACGATAGTGAGCAGAAATAAGTCATTCGGAATAATTTCATTCTCGAATTTTTATAACCAATTACTACTATTGTATTTCACAATTTCGGGGCGTCTGCATTTGTCCGACTATGTATGGTTGGCATCTGTCCGACTACTTTTTCTATATGTTGGCATTTATCCGACTACTTTTTCTATATGTTGGCATTTATCCGACTACTTTTTCTCCATGTTGGCATTTGCCCGACTACTTTTTCTCTATGTTGGCATTTGTCCGACAACTTTTCCTCAATGTTGGCATTTGTCCGACTTTTATTTCCTTTCCTATTATACTCTCTGCTGAATCGACAGAAAAAGACCTAAAATACCACACAGTACCCCCCTCATGAAATAAAAATTCCACTTTCACGCTCAATTGGAAACTATTTCAGACTTAAATTCCCCCCTTTCACTAAGTTCTTATACATATCACTCTCCAAAATGCTCACATTCGCTCTCCCTCCAATTTTAAGTTGTCGGACAAATTCCAACTTAGAGAACAAGTAGTCAGACAAATGCCAAACATTGAGAAAAAGTAGTCGGACAAATGCAGTGTCCCCCACTATTTTACCACTAAGTTTCGGCATATACGTATACATATTTTGCACAGATATCGAGAAGAGTCAAAAGTACGAGATAGAAAAGCAAAATTATATACTATTTGCAAATATTAGTATTATAAGATTATTAAAAAATCAAAACTTGATTTAGGATTAAAATGATAAATATTGTCATTTAGATTAACTAAGTACGTAGCATTTATAGATTATGTCAGAAAGTTAGAACAAACTTCTACGAAATTAAGTTGTAGTTAGTCTTGCACTACCCAGATTAAACTAGAGTTGAAACATGGTCTGTGTTAATTACCCTGGAATTCTTTCAAATATTGCAAATAATTTATGCTGTCAAAACTTATCTCGTCACTTCCATTAAGTAAATTAATACCAACAAACGATACTTGTATTAGAGAGCATTCACGACTTTCCTACGAGTAGCCCAAATTTAAAAGGTTGTTATATCTTCTTGCCTGGATATGTAGTAGTAACATATCATTAGCTTGCTCTCCTAAAGTTGCACTTAATAACTTGTCCCAATGTAGACAACTAAAAGAACACTGCTAATTGCATGTCTTGTCATATAATAAATATGAGTGTAGATAGGATGCATACTTGAAATTAATTCTCTTTGTGAGTATGAAAGTTCTTTCAGATATTGGAGAATATAATCATAATTTGGTGAATCTTCTGATAGATGCTGGAGAACACTTTCAAAAGCATGTTTAATAGTGTTTCCTTCAAGTCGCCTTTATGAAATTCTGTTACATAATTTATGTCATTCTCATACAGTGCTTACTTTTACAAGCTGATTTAATTGGTAAGAAGTTGTAAATGTGAATATACGTATACTGTATCCAGATTGATCAGATTCAACTTATCCCGAATGTGTAGCTGTAGTGTTTCGATAAAGCAAACTAGATTTAGAATACAATGTTCTTTTAATGAGATTTTATTGGAATTCTTTGATCATATCTTTGTCTTGATAACTTTTGATTCTTGAAAACAATGCATTAATAGTTAATGTCTAGATTATCGATATTTCAGCACTATTCATTCGTTGAAGATTATATCACATACTCAATTATTTCGAACAACTTGACTGCCGCAGTTGAAATCTAGTACTAATAATAATTAACTGAAACTGAACACACACACACACATGTAATCTTGGAGGAAGTGGGTGCTTTCTAGTATGGATGTACTACGGTTGTATGAGGATGTAATGATTAAGATCCTACACTAACATCAATAAGATGTTGATCAAAATTATACATAAAAATTGTTAATCAAAGTATAGTCTCTCTAAATTTAACTTAGTCAAATTCAAATTGCGCAATCTTAGAAGCCATAGCCATTAGAAAATGAATACTGTATTCCAAAAACTGAGTCACGGCTATAAATAAGTGAAATTTTTAGTCTAACCAGAAACAAATTAAATGAGACTTAAGAAATATCAACAGGACTAATATGATTTAAACCAAAACAAAAAGTGTGAAAATATGATGAATTTGGCATTGTAGTTATATACCACTATATTTATGTTTGACAGTACAGTGAACCTCGCACAATGACAAGGAATGGGAGGAAGGTTCGCGAAAGGGGAGGCATGGGGTATGGTTTGTCGTGATTTGAATAAGTGATCTACATACGTACTTTACTGATATTAATCATAAATTGAAGCTCAATCATAAAATTATTATTCTACGTATTAGTTCGTCACATAAATTCAAGAGAGATAGCTCACTGGCATTTATGATAACATCCATTTGACCTCAAAAATTTAGGTTTTAAATAACAATCCAGTAAATGTAACTAGGTATATCATTTTATGTTAAACTTGTGATAATATCATCAGAAACGAGATAGTCAT
This sequence comes from Aphrocallistes beatrix, assembly GCA_963281255.1. Taxonomy (NCBI): domain Eukaryota; kingdom Metazoa; phylum Porifera; class Hexactinellida; order Sceptrulophora; family Aphrocallistidae; genus Aphrocallistes; species Aphrocallistes beatrix. The sequence continues at coordinate 5,866,794 of OY725490.1, forward strand.
GAAATGCCCATCAGCATCATTATAGGAGTTGTTTAGGAACTGAAAATTTCTCAACTATTCGTGGTTAGAGAGAGAGGTATATACAAGTCTACATTGACAAAAAGAGGAGGAATATCTGAATATTCTAGTTTGCCCTCTTCACATTTGATAAGAGATAATATTATCTTGTTCATTTCTTTTAATCAATTGATTGATCCAAATCTAAATCTATAATTGATTCATGAATAAATTAACTAAATATTCGTTAATTAAGCAATTAATCCAATCAATGACACCACCTGCTCTCGGTCTCTTTCTTTTCCCTAACAAAGTTTTATCTACATAGTTCCTCCTTAGGTACTAATCTTAGGCTTAGGCACCGACAGGGTTGGTAGTTCTTAATTCAATGCCCTATTGATACCTGGATTCGTTCTTTTTGTCCATTTCCCATAAGGTACACTCAAACTATTTCCCTTTTTTTTGTAAAGAGGGTCGGACTATTTCCAACATAGTATTTTCCTCAAACGATTTCCTATTTTAAAAAGTTGAACCATTTCCGCATTAACATTATATACCATTTCCGAAAAATATGTACTATATAGTGCATCTTATTCAAGACCATTGATATAGGTACCGACGATATGGCCATGGCATTCAGATTTAATTGTGACAGATCAGTTCCCCCAATCTGTTGGACAGTAGAACCGAGAGTGCCAAATTAATTTCGGTGCTGAACTGAAATTTGACTTGAGTGATATTCCATCACCATACGCCGCCTGGCCAAAGTACCTAAACACCACAATATTTTCTACCATGACTCTTTTTAAATGAGCAATCAAACAACTTTGATAACTTTTTAATTCTAAAATTGCCTTGAGAGGGTAAATTCTGTATCGATTAAATATGCATTGATAATCTAACAATTTATTCTCGAATTTACCTGAAAATTTAACTTCGATATTAGAGTGTCTAGATTCTTATGATCCAGTGTCTAAACGCAAATCTTGCATTTTGATATTTAAGTGTGAAATTGCTCTCATGAGATTCAGGACAACTAGGCAGCGTCGGTGAACAAATGTTAGTCACTTTTTAACTAAATATTTATTAGTGGACCGTGATATAGTATTAGAACGCGTCAGTTATCCGAACCCCTCGGTTAACAAAACTAGCGCATAAAAAAAATGGAGAATGATCCTACTTAAGCCAAGAGAATTGCAATAATTAAAAACAACAAATTTCTAACCACTCCCGGAAAAAGATACACCATAATATACTATACTATATCGAACTTAATAAATTAAGTATTCCATATAAATACGTAGTATATCACATTCCAGGGTTGTTTCTTCACTTTTAATATTTCACTTATAGGCGCCAAGTTTTGGAAAATAGAATAAAATCTGGGGGGGTCTGGGGATTTGTTAAACCTTAGATGCTCAAATATCAATATACAGCTATTGTTGTTACCTAGAGAAAAGAAATTTTCGGACTATTTTGAAGGGAAAATGTAATTGGGATATATATTTAGACTCAATTAACATAATTTTGGGGTATAGTTGTACCTAGAAGTATGTGTGGAGTCCTGCCATACCACAGCTTTCTCCACTGCTCCATTGCCCAGCACCACGGCCCCCCACATGCTCCAAACCTGGGGGGGGGGGCCAGGTACCCACACTTGGCGCCTATGTACTTATTCGAACCCCTTTTGGTCCCATCACGTTCAGATAACTGACGTTCTACTGTACCTTACGGAAGCTAATCAGAATATTTAGTATAATGATGTTTTTCAAATAATGAAGCATTGTCTAAAAACATTGTCTAGTTTCAAAATAGACATATGTTCGATGTTTGACTAATTTTAATCTACAAAATTTGCTTTGAATAAAATATTACAATACATCAATGGGGCCTGAGATTTAATGAAGAATATTTTGAAAAGTTAAGAATTTGTAGTGGTAATTACTCAGTAATAATGAATTGGCCTCGGGGATGGAATAGTGGAGACTATAAAGTACAATTACGAATTTCCTCTAACACATTCTATTTTCCTGCACATAATTTTATTTTCAAGATTTGGATTCAATCTCAGCACATCTACAGTCCCGGAAAAAAGTCTGGAATAATGTATGTAAAATATAAATATTCTAGTTTTAGCAAAAATAACAAATTTTAATATTGCAGAATGTTTTTTATCAATTTAATGGATTGAAAATCTAGAGTCTACTCTTTCTATAACACGAAAAGTATGAAATATTTAATTAAAATATATTATATGTTTATTACCGGATAAATTCTAAAAAGTTGGAAAATACTAAAATATTCCAGACTTTTAGCCGGGACTGTATGTCGGCTGAACTTTTTTTTTTAAGATAAAAATGATTCTATTATTACAAATGTAATTATTTTTAACAAAATATACATCTGAGACATGCATAAAAAAATAAAATAAGTTCAAAATATTCAAATTCAAATTCAAATACAATAAAAAAATAAACAGTTGAGTCAATTAATAATTATAATGACAAGCGTAGATAGAGATAAAATCATTGTCAAACAGCATAACATAAGGAAGTACCAAATAAACTCTTTGGGAAGGATGCCTAGCTTTTGTCCAATAAATGTAAACAATAAAACATTAGAAAACATAACAACTTGTATTGCTATCACTATATATTGGTAGCCATCGTGAATAAACAAGAAGAACTTAATAATCGCTCCAAAACATGGAATTAAAATAAATAAAACTGTAAGAGACAATATAATATATGTTGATATTATAGCCTTTGGAGAAGATGTTTTATCATAAAATAGTGGTGAATTCTCGTCATTCTCTTTACAGTTATTTTCAGAACTCATTTTGAATTAGTATCGAGATAATATAAAATTCGAGATAAGAGCTATTCCAATAAGATGAAAAGAGATAAAATATAAATTTTAGGACCAGTATATAAATTGACGAATTGGTTATATAAAAAATAACAAAGTGAATGTAGTAGAACTTCAATAAGTGGGGGGGGAAGTCAAACATTATAATCTTCCCTATTCCCTTTTATCATTCTAAATGCAATTTGCGGATTTGTATATAAACATGACTTTTGTGCCCAGTGCCCACGCAAAATGCCAAATCCCATTTTTTGTGCTCTGTCCTATAATTTTAATTCTGTTATGTCAATAGTTTATTTATTATATCGGTTTGAAAGTTGCGAGATGGGAATTTTATTAATATTTCAATTTCAAAATTCCCCGATGAAAGGGAATTTTTGTGTGCATTTATCTAGTACAAAACTATTTTTTTCAACATTTTTTTCTGCCAAATGGGCCTTTTACAATTTTTGACATAAGTCCGTCCCATTGGCGAAATTCATCCTTTTATTTCGATGCAAAATGAATCACAGATAACCATATTTTGGAATAAAATAGTATAGCTACGATCTCAAACATTTACTTTTTGCTTTGCTAACTTTACTTTATACAATGGCCCACTTCTAAAATACCAGGCTACTTTGATTAAGTTTGCTGAGAATAATATGTATAGTGGCCAACTCCTGAAATACCCAGCTAACGTATTTTCTCTTTCTCCATAACGGATTTTTCGGGATGAACCATAAGTGTGAGAAGAATCACCTTGGACATAAGATGTAGAATGATTATGGGCAGACAATGTTATATGAGATTTTCGATCCGACAGATCGCCACATAATTGTGGCGCTTTATGTATTTCTACATATAACTCAAAAAAGATTCAACATTTTCCCTTAACCTTGGTGCCGTTAAATAAAGTAAATAATTCTGAACAAAGTTGCCACATAATTTTACTCCGATCCTATACAAAATTTTTACATATCCAATTTAAAATAGAAATTGGATCATAACTTTCTTTTCTCAATTTATTCATTCAAGTCATACTTACCCAAAATTTCGAAGTTCTTCGTACGCTAAAGAGACGAAATTCGGATTCTATGCAAAAGGTTATCAAAAATGTAGGATTTGGTGAAGAGATACAATGTTAGTACAGAAAACAACTTCGGCATGAAATTTAGTTATGGGATTCGAGAAATGTTCAAATAATGGCTAACAGTTATGTGAAGTTGTCGTTTACAATGTAAGGGCCTCCTTGTAAATTTTGCTTATACAGCCCATATGGTGTTTATTCACATGTGCTAGTTGTATACATGCCAACCTGAGCCATGATAAAAGCGGGACTCAGCGTTGAATTTGGCGGGACATGGCGGGACGCAATAGAAATGTACTATACATAGAATTAAAAAAGCGGGACATAATGGGGAAATTTCATGTAAAAGCGGGACACTCGTAAAAATAGCTCAATAGAAGAGTGAAAAAAGCGGGACGTCCCGCCAAAAACGGGACAGTTGGCAAGTATGTAGTTGTTTTAGTTAATCAGCCTCCAAAGGGTGCTTAAGGAAGACAGTTACGCCATCAAAAGTATCTGCAAATTCAAAATTGAATTACTGCACTTATAATACAATAAATTTTGCTGTTTTGAAATTCTAATTTTAAACACCGTATAACAGATGTCCAAATGAAATGTCTATATATTAAAAAAAAAAGTTAAATTCGGGTGAAACGGGACTATGTTGATAATCTCCCAAAAAGCCTTGTTTTGGGCAATTAACTTGCTAAGCTTTCTTATTCTTCAGCTAAAACCCCCAGAAGGACGCTTTGGAGTATCAAAATCATCACATGGAGTAACAACCTCCAAATCTTTCTGCAAATTTCCAACCTCCATTAATTTCTTGGAGCCTAATTCAGCGAGTTTTCATGCTATCTTGATTCTCTGACCTCAATCGATGCATAATGGTCTCAGCTTTCACCTCAGCTGGGATGGGACTTTAAAGATAAAGGCCCTCCATTTTTCGTGGTGTTTAAACTTTAAAACATCATAACTCGCAAATACAGAAGCCGAGGCAATTCTCCGTCGATTCCCGTCAAGAGAATCAAGATAGCATGAAAACTCGCTGAGTTAGGCTCCAAGAAATGAATGGAGGTTGGAAATTTGCACAAAGATCCCTTTGGAGGTTGTTGCTTCATGTGATGATTTTGACACCCCAAAGCGCCTTTGTGGGCCTTTTGGGAGTTTTAGGTGGAGATTAAGAAAGTTACAAGTTCTTAGCCCAAAAAAAATTATTAGATTTTAAAAAATCGACCCATTTCACCGAATCTTAATTAATTAAGACAATGGACTAATTAACTATAGAAGTTATGCTCAAGAAAGGTTTCATTTTCAAAAGTCAGTATCATGAATCACTATTGATACAAATTCTAATTTCGTGATCACATAGATTGACTGCCACACAAACTAAACTATCGCTAGGTTGAGAGTTATTCTATTCAAATTTCTAGGATTTCAAATATTGCGAATCCATTGAAAATAATTAGGAAGCTATTTGAAGGTACAAAAAATTTCCCTATATTTCCAAATACCGTGCCACAGTGAGGTGATAAAGTGCAGTATGCAAACATACGTATATCATTTTTCAGATACTCACGAATTTAATTGATAAACACCGTTAATAGAAATGAAATGTTAAATTCAAATAGACTTGAGAGTCTAAGAAAATCCCTTCTGGTGCTGTGCATGAGAAGACTGAGTACTCCGACGCTTGTTTCTTCTTCCTTCTTTCACTCCGGACTTTCTCTTTACTCCGCGTTCTTGAGAATTCTCCATCGCCCCTTTGATTACATCAATACCATACTTTCTCAACTCTGACTCAATAGAGATACTACCAATACCTTCAACTGATATTGATCTCCATAACGCAGTAAAATTTTCATCCAATTCAATACAAAATTCCTTGTTATTGAAGAATAGTGCTTTCTCAGCTTTGTCACGTGTTGGGTTAAGCTCAAATAAGTCGTCTTTGATCTTTTCTAAAGCCGGTTCAAAGTTAGGGACTGCTTCTCGGACTTCAGATAGGAGAATTCCCCCTTTACCCTGGCTTTCATAAAACTGAAGTAGTTTACGAATATCTTTGGGGCTCTTGATATCGAGAGATGGCTTAAAAGAGTACATACTTTCTTTCGAGTCATACCTTAAAAATACATACATATACGTATTATAATTATAATAATTTTTCAGAAAAAATAATAAGGCATATATCAATCATTAAATAACAGAAATTAATTGGTCATTATTGCTAACATTTTATCGGTTCGTTTCGCCATTTTTCGCCATGTTAAATTCAAGATTAATATTCGATCAAATGTATTGATTTTGAAAATTTTTAAAATAGCCTTAATATGGGCAAGGAAGGCAAGGTTAAACTTTTCCACTTTCCGCTTAAAAACCCCAAAAGCCCCAAAGGGGGCTTTGGGGTGCCAATAATTGTCACATGGTACAACAACTACAAATGGGAAAAAAAGGTATCTAAACATCGAATTTTTCCAGCATCCAGCCCAAGTCTCCAACATCCTCTATTAAGTCATCAAATACCCTAGGTAATAGATCTTTCTTCCTTGCAGCTCCCACTGAATGGAATCGACTCCCTGCTAACATCCGGAACTCGTCATCACTTGCTATCTTCAAAAAACTGCTGAAAACACACCTCTTCATCAACGCATTCAATACATAACTACAATATCCACTTACACACATGAACACACCAGATTGCACTCCTGTACAGCGAATTTGAACATTTCCGGATGGAATTTGCGCTTTATAAATTTATATTATTATTATTATTATTATTACTTTGTAATGTAGGATATGTACAAGGTGTTTCACAATTGATGTCCTCTCGTGGGGAAGCTGCATTTGTCCAAATTGTTGAGTTGTCGTTTGTCCAAATGGATTTTTGTATGTTCTGCGTTTATCCGAATGGATTTTGGTAAGTTCTGCATTTGTCCGAATTTTATAGTATGCATCTGTTCGACTGAAGTATGCATTTGTCCTAAAAGTGTTTTTTCTGGAGAAAGGGGTGTGTGTAGAGGCCTTTTAGGTGAGGCATCTTGCTCCCCTTTGGGACCATTGAGGCATTTTGGTCGGGGAATATATTGTAATGCTAGGATTTTGCAGTTTTTAGGAGTGATGTTTATTTGCAAACTATGAAATTCGGACAAATGCATACTCAGTCGGAAAAATGCATACTTCAAATTCAGACAAATGCATACTTCAAAATTCGGACAAATGCATACTTCAAAATTCGGACAAATGCAGAACTTACAAAAATCAATTCGGACAAATGCAGAACTTACAAAAATTAGTAAGAAATTCGGACAAATGCATGCGCCCCCCTCTCGTTTAACTGTTATAATTTGAGGGAATAGAGAGATATCAGTACAATCACTTTCCAATATATCCCTCATCAAGTTTAATACATTTTTTAATTCGTTCTGGCATCCCATCTATCAAATTGCCTAAAGTCTGTGGTAGGATATGAGGCCATGCTAATTTTCATTTTTTTCGAGCATTTTACATCTCTAGATTGATTCATTGAATCGAACTCTCCTTTAATAAACCAGATATTTTCAATTGGGTTTCAAAAGGTCTGGGGAATTACCTGGCCATATTCCTTTCACCCAAAAACTTTGGAAGTCTCAATCAGCCACTCTTGAGTTTTTCTAGCATGGTTAGCGGGTGCACCATCTTGCTGGAACAAGACACCGGACATGTTTTCCATCATTTTCCGTTGTAAAAGGGATCCGGCCATTCGCATTCTCTTCATTGCTGACATCAGACAGTACTACTTGAGATTGAATAACTTTAGATTTCAAGATACGATAGAATTTCCGATCAAATTGCCTGTTTTTCCAATAGACTTTGTAATAATCATCTTTGTAGGGTTTGGAACGGACAGTTTTCTACCACGACCCCCTTTGTTCCTTTTTTCGTTTTTATATAGCCTCCACGCTGCGCCGTATCTTACGAATTTCACAGATAGCTTTGAAGCAACTAATTTCTGTGTCAATCTCCCCTGTAACATACCCATTGACCATAATTTAATAGGTAAATGGTGATAGATTTTGAGACGAAATAAAAAAAGATCAACTGATAGATGTAATTAGACTATAAATTCCTCTTAGTTGATGCTTATAAAAGCCCAATCTACTAAGATTGATATAGCAATCCGTTATATGTAGTTTGTTTATATTTAGTCAGACATACCTAAATAGGACATCAATTATGAAACACCCTGTATCCTTACTATTAAAACTCGATTAATGTATATATATATCTGTAACGAATTGATTGAAGAAACTGCCAGGAGCAGAAAGCTGATTTTTGGTATGTGTGAGTCTTTTGGCTATGGATCCACTAAGTTCTGAGCTCAGACCAAATGTCGACTCATCATGGAAGTATGACGTCATTGTCACCTTTTTTATAATTAGAAATTTCAGTTTTTCGACTATAACGATTATAACAGTAGGACAGACGTATTTAGAGATGTTATCTCCCATATAATTAATCAATGGTAACCACAGGCGCCCGCAGGGCGCCTCCGGCGGACACAAAGTGTCCGCCAGCCGCGCAGCGCAAGCAAGCGAAGCGAGCTTGTTGTAATTAAGTACAGACGTATGTATCCTTACTATTAAAACTCGATTAATCTATATATACAGTCGACTCCGCTTAATAGGGCCACATCGGTCAGAGGACATTTTGCCCCGATTAAGCGGAGGATCCTATTAACCGAAAATATTTTGTATTAGCTTCTATGTGTGAGAGCTATTCCGGTCCTGCCAAAAGTGCCCCGATTAAGCGGCTGACCCGATTAAACAGTGGCCCTATTAAGCGGAGTCGACTGTATATATGTATATACAGTCGACTCCGCTTAATAGGGCCACATCGGTCAGATGACATTTTGACCCGATTAAGCGGAGAACCCTATTAACCGAAAATATTTTGTATTTGCTTCTATGTGTGAGAGCTATTCTGGTCCTACCAAAAGTGGCCCGATTAAGCGGCTGACCCGATTAAACAGTGGCCCTATTAAGCGGAGTCGACTGTATATATATCTCTGTAACGAATTGATTGAAGAAACTGCCAGGCAGAAAAAGTTGATTTTTGGCAAGTAGGAGTATTTTGGCTATGGCTCCACTAAGTTCTGAGCTCAGAGCAAAATGTCGACTCATCATGGAATTATGACGTCATTGTCACATTTTTAAAAGTTAAGCAACACAGTTATTCGGGCATAACTCAGTCATTATAGGAGATAGAAGGCTGAAATTTTAATAGAATCTGTATACTAACATATCTCACACATGACGCAACTATCATCAGAAAAAGATGACTCATCACTTTGTTATGACGTCATCATTACACATCAAAATTTTAAAAATTGATAATTTTCGTGATTTTTCGTGCGATATCGATTCTAACAGTAGGATAGACGTGTTTAGAGTTGTTATTTCCATTATAATTAACCAATGTTACCCCAGGCGACCGAAGGGAGCCTCTGGCGGACATAAAGTGTCCGCCAGCCGCGCAGCGCAAGCAAGCGAAGCGCGCTTCTCTTCTATATGATACAAGGTCAATTCACTGGTTTTAACCACGGATAAGACAAAGTCGATACCCTTTAATAAATTGAGTCAATATAATTATATGAATGTTTCATTGAGTCATCCACAAATATAAAGTGTGTATACATACGTAAACTCTACATAAACTGAAGTGATTCTACAGATTCTATGAACAGTGACAACTCATTATTAATGTTGTAGAGGGTACTAGATCAATTAGATGTCGAAAGACGCCTCTTCCCCCAAGATTACCACATTCTAATCCAGGGTTGGCTAATTTAACCCACCCCCCGGGTTAAACCCGGGCTGGGCAAAACCCCCTTTTGTGGGTTAAACTGGGTTAAAGTGGGTTTTATTCTAATGTACTTGTAAATCAAGTTAATTTTAGCGATATCAATTGTTTGGATTGAAAATTCTTATTCTGCAAGTAATATATTGAGATTCCGTAATGATTGTTTTAATGAGAGTGCTTTAAGTAAACAATCAAAGGATACTCTATTATATAGAGCAGTTCGTTCATCTTACCTACTCTAATCATAGCGGTTACTACATGTATAATGGCTAGTTTTGTTGGTGTCCCAGTGATCCTGTTCAAAGCTTTTTGACTTTGTAAGAATGCTAGCATCTTCAATGATTACCATTACTGTCTGTTTTGTTGCAGCCCGTACTATTCCCTCATTGTAGGCAATTGCACTTGTTGTACAAGATGGTCGGGTCGGTTCCCCGTGAACGCCTCACTTACGAACACATCTGTTTTGCTTCAATTTTTCAGTTTCTCATGGGAGCAGTAGAGACGATATAACCCATATTCTTTAAAACCAGCCAGCTATGCTTATCTCGCCACTTGCTGTCAGCAAAGGATCGCCAGGAAACAACATTTCCCCTCCGTGTTGTCGAACTCGTCGAATGAGTACACTCTGATTTGTCCAGGGATTTTGTTGATTCAGTTGTGCAATGTGGGACAAGTGAAATATGTTCTAGACTGAAGGTAAGCCTTTGCTGACCATCAATAACCTTCGACTTCTTCTTTGGGGCTAGCAAACAGCATAGCAAAGAGTGAAAGGCATATACATAGAGAACGAAATAACATTATATGTAATTATAAATGGCGTCATAGGGATGACGTGATACTTTATGGTGTCATGTACTCTTTAATACAAAGAATCCTGGCGATTACACTGGATTGTTTTGACAAAATGGATTCCCCTACAAAATTGAGATTGAAATGTCAAAAATGAACCCCCTACAAAAATTGACTCACTTAAAATTTTGTTTTGTTATGTTATTGAATCCTTTTTATGATTTTGTTCATTTGACTTAATATTTTCTTCTACATTTTGTAGTAATCCTTACTATTAAGGCTACAGTATATAAAATAATTATTTATATATTTATTCTTGTTTGAAATCTAAGAAGTTTAATGAATAATTCCCTCTTGCTGTTACATTTAACAGTTTATTAAATTATATATTTAAAATAAAAAAATGCACTTTAGGCCAAAAACTATTGTTTCTGCAAAATAAATATGCTAATAATAACTGTAGAAGTTCATTAATAAGAACAAGGATAATACAAACAGATATATTATCTCCTACGGAGGAAATACTAAATTTAAATCATTCCTGATAATACGAACAAATTTCGTCACTCCCTTGGTGTTCGTATTAACGAAGTTCTACTGTAACAGGAACATAGATTATAACGAAAAGAGTCACTAACATGACAATACAAAAGTGTAAGGGGGTCCATTTTTGACATTTTAATCTCAATTTGACAAAATTGGACCCCTGGTCCAATTTTGTAGGGGTCCATTTTTGTCAAAACAGGGTTATTCACTGTTATTTCTTAACTTAACTCAAATTTATAATTTAATTTACACATCTAATTTCAAAAGGCTCTTGAGTTACAAGATAATACAACTAACGATAATACAAATAATACCAATTGACATAAATAATTTATTACTTTTCTGACCATTTTTGCATATATTTTGTCAATCAGCTGGGTTAGTAGAACTAAGACAAATCTGGGCATATTTAAAACATATGTAATCAGCTAGCTGCATCCCTGTGGGGAGTATTAAAATACCCCCAAAACGTCAAGTCAGTTATTATGTAAAATACCTAAAAATTTCAGGTGTTATGCATAATAACTGGAAAATGCCTGGAATTTCCAGGTATCCTTACTATTAAAACTCGATTAATATATGTGTGTTCGTGTGTTTGTGTGTGTGTATATACAAGTACAGTCATGGTCGCTTATTATGAACTCGCTTAATATGAACATTCGTTTATTATGAACTAACCTCCTGGTCCCAATTTCATTTTTTAGATAGGATTTGTATTGAATCAAGTTCGCTTAATATGAAGTATCTCTATTATGAACATATTTTTTGGTCCCCTGGTGGTTCACAATAAGCGACCCTGACTGTATATAGTATATCTGTAAAGAATTGATTGAAGAAACTGCCAGGCAGAGAAAACTGACTTTTGACAAGTTGGAGTATTTCGGCTATGGCTCCACTAAGTTATGACCTCAGACGAAAATGTCGACTCATCATTGAATTATGACGTCATTGTCACCTTTTTTAAATTATTAGAAATTTCAGTTTTTCGACTATAACTCAGTCATTTTATGTGATAGAAGGCTGAAATTTGAATAGACTGTGCAGATTCATAATCTTAACATATGATACAAATATCACCAAAAAAATGATGACTCATCATTCCTGTTATGACGTCATCAAAAAGTGAAAAATTGACAAATTTGTTTATCTTTCAAGTGATATCGATAATAACAGTAAGACAGGCATATTTAGAGGTGTTATCTACCTTATAATCAATGCGAACCTAGGTGCCCAAAGGGCGCCTCCGGCGGACACAAAGTGTCCGCCAGCCGCGTAGCTCAAGTAAGCAAAGCGCGCTCCCAAATATCAAATTATATGGTTTGTATTAACTTAATTTTATAGTACGCATCGAAAGACTTTTATCACACCCAAACCAATAAAACCATGATTCTTTAATGTTTGAGAAGTTGATAAAGGTCGATGCAAACTGAGGTGTCTTTGGGCAAATTCATTTTGGATTTTTATGAGTCATCGTTACTTGCCACATATATATATATATACATACATACATACGTATTTATTAAAAAGTGTGAAGATACGTATATGATAAACACAAGCGCGCTTCGCTAGCTTGCGCTGCGGGGCTTGGGGACACTTTGTGTTCGCCAGAGGCGCACTTTGGGCGCCTGGGCTCACATTGATTGATTATAAGGGAGATGACATCTCTAAATATGTCTGTCATACTGCTAAAATCGATATCACTCGAAAATTCACTTTTTGATGCTTAATGATGACGTCATAACAGAGTGACGAGTCATCATTTTTTGATGAGAGTTGCATCATATGTGAGGTATATTAATATACACAAGCGCGCTTCGCGCTTGCTTGCGCTGCGCGGCTGGCGGACACTTCGTGTCCGCCGGAGGCTCCCTTCGGTCGCCTGGAGTCACATTGGTTAATTATAAGGGAGATAACATCTCTAAATATGTCTGTTCTACTGTGCTAATCGATATCACTCGAAAAATCACCAAATTTGTCAATTTTAAAATTTTTGATGCGTAATGATGACGTCATAACAAAGTGATGAGTCATCATTTTTTGATGAAAGTCGCATCATATGTGAGGTATGTTAGTATACAGATTCTATTAAAATTTCAGCCCTCTATCTCCTATAATGGCTGAGTTATGCTCGAATAACTGTGTTGCTTAACTTTTAAAAATGTGACAATGACGTCATAATTCCATGATGAGTCGACATTTTGCTCTGAGCTCAGAACTTACTGGAGCCATAGCCAAAATACTCCCACATGCCAAAAATTAGCTTTCTATGACCGGCAGTTTCTTCAATCAATTCGTTACAGATATATATATATACACATACACAATAATCGAGTTTTAATAGTAAGGATATTCTTTTAAAATTTCAGCCTTCTATCACCTAAAATGGCTGAGTTTTAGCCGAAAAACTGAAATTTCTAATAATAAAAAAAGGTAACAATGACGTCATAATTCCATGATGAATCGACATTTTCGTCTGAGCTCAGAACTTAGTGGAGCCATAGCCAAAAGACCCCATATTAATATGTTCAAGTGCGATGTGCAGTTCAATAAAAGTAATTGTATGTTATGCATGTAAGTACGAGTATGCATGTATATGTATGTATGCTTGTAAGTTATGTATATGCGCTGAAATTAATTTAATGAGTATTTAATTAAGTGGCTGTGTCATGTGCGATACGGAAAAGATGAGTTTTCAGGAGTTTGAAGTGAAGGGGCATTCCGAATGCTCGGAGGGCGAAGCTTCCACTAAACAGGCGCAGATATAGTGAATGCACGAAAATCCTGAGTTTTGGAAAATTTGATAGTAGGATATTCAAGGAGAATGACATTGGATGATCGTAGAGTGCGATTGGATGTATTAACCTGTATGAGCTGGATGATATACTCCGGAGCAAGAGAATGGATGGCTTTGTAGGTTATGAGGAGGATTTTGAAGAGGATACGATGTTTAACAGGCAGCCAGTGGAGGTTGATAAGAAAAGTAGATGACGAGAAGGTACGTGAGACATTGTAGATAAGCCTGGCTGCACTGTTCTGGACTCGCTGGAGTCGAGCTGGGACGAGGGGCAACCATACAAGAGGCTGTTACAGTAATCAAGACGAGATGTGATAATAGCATTAACGAGAGTCTTTTGGCCATGACTGCACTAAGTTCTGACCTCAGACGAAAATTTCGACTCATCATGGAATTATGAAGTCATTGTCACCTTTTTTATTATTAAAAATGTCAGTCTTTCGACTATAACTCAGCCATTTGGTGCTAGGAGGCTGAAATTTTAATAGAATGAGTATATTAATATATTTCAAATATGATACAACTATAATCAAAAAATGATGATTCATCACTCTGTTATGACGTCATCATGCATAAAGTTGACAAATCTTGTGATTTTTGAGTGATATCGATTATAACAGTAAGAGAGACGTATTTAGAGATATATTATCTACCTGATAATTAGTCAATGTGAGCCTAGACGCCCAAAGGGCGCCTCTGGCAGACACAAAGTGTTCACCATCCGCGCGACGCAAGCAAGCGAAGCGCGCTTGTAAAACAATAATAACGGTATACTACGTACTATAAATAAACAAATCATATTTGAAAAAGCTGGAGTATCATGGTAACGTCTAACCACCTAATCCTAAAGCGCAAATTCAACAATCACCTTAAAATATTAATTATGTTCGCATTTCTAGTGCTGTATGATTTTTGTGAAGGAAAACTAGATATACGGTTGGGATTTCACCAAATGATATTGATTCAATTAAATGATACCTCATTCAGCCACATTTTGCGCTGGCTTATATTTAAAATAAAATACTCGTCACAAAATATGAAAAATATACTACTCCTTACTTTATTTTCGGATTGATAATCAGGTTTCTCTGCATTTCACCCATGAGTGTTTCCTTCATATCGGAGATTTGTAATAATTGCATTATTCCTAAGAATGTGATGGGTGGTCTCCTTTCCAAATAACGGTTTTGAAGTATTTGTAGAATCAAGTTAATGAGACGCTTAATCGAATTCGATTTCACTGCCTTTCTAGCGGACTCTACAAGCTCTGGCCCTATCAGATCTGGATTTGAACTCTGTGCCATTTAGGATCGAGGTAAATCACTAATTAAGGCTTAATAATTGCTATTAACTACAGAATAGAATATGTTATCATGAATTCGCATCAAAAGTTGACAAATTTGGTGATTTTTCATCTCGTGATTTTTCATGATATCGATTATAACAGTAAGACATATGTATTTAGAGATGTTATCTACCTTACAATGTGAGCATAGGCGCCTAAAGGGCCCCTCCGGCGGACACAAAGTGTCTGGCAGCCGCGGAACGCAAGCGAGGGAAGCGCGCTTGTATATATAAATATATGGTCAAGCGATGATGACTTATCCTAAAAATCCAAATATTGAATTTGGATTATAATAAGATACAAGCGCGCTTCGCTTGCTTGCGCTCCACGGCTGGCAGACACTTTGTGTCCACCAGAGGCGCCCTTCAGGCGCGTGGGCACACACTGAAGAATTATAAGTGAGATAACATCTCTAAATGTATCTGTCTTGCTGTTAAAATCGATATCACTCGAAAATTCATCAAATTTGTCAATTTTTAAAATTTGATCCGTAATGATGACGTCATAAGAGCGATGAGTAAAAATTTTTGATGAAAGTTTTGTCATATTTGAGATATATTAATATACTCTATTAAATTTCAGCCTTCTATGACCTAAAATGGCAGAGTTAAAGTCGAAAAACTGAAATTGATAATTATAAAAAGGTGACAATGACGTCATAATTCCATGAGTCGACATTTTCGTCTGAGGTCAGAACCTAGTGGAGCCATAGCCAAAATACTTAGCCAAAATACCAAAAATCAGCTTTCTGCCTAGGCAATTTCTTCAATCAATTCGTTACAGATATATCCTTACTTAAAAACTCGATTAATGTATATATATATATATATGTAACGAATTGATTGAAGAAACTGCCAGGCGCAGAAGGCTGATTTTTCGCATGTGGGGTCTTTTGGCTATGGCTCCACTAAGTTCTGAGCTCAGACGAAAATATCGACTCATCATAGAATTATGACGTCATTGTCACCTCTTTTTATAATTAGAAATTTCAGTTTTTCGGCTATAATTCAGCCATTTTAGGTGATAGAAAGCTGAAATGTATATTAATACTCTTCATATATGATACAACTATTATCCAAAAATGATGACTCATCACTCTGTTATGACGTCATCATTACGCATGAAAATTTTAAAAATCACCAAATTAGTCAATTTTTAAAATTTTGATGCGTATAGATGACGTCATAACAGAGTGATGAGTCATCATTTTTTGATGATAGTTGTATCATACATGAGATATATTAATATACACATTCTATTAAAATTTCAACCCAATACTTGAAGTAATTACATGAAATTTGTTTATCGTTCGTAACTTGTCCTGTATAAACGCATAAAAAGGTGATGGCCGTTATAGACAGGTAGTGGCCGTTATAGACACGTGATGGCCGTTATACACAGTTTTAGGGTCAGTAAGAGACTACAAACGGGTGGCCGCTGGCCGCGTTGAGCAGGTGACCGCTATACACAGGGTCAATATTATGGAATTTCGGACGGGACTGTTCATTGGTGACCGCTATAGACAGGTGACCGTTATATAGAGTGGCCGTTATAGCAGGTTCGACTGTATATATATACATACAAGCGCGCTTCGCGGCTTGGGGACACTTTATACTAGGGCGTTCAATAAGTCTTGCGGGTCATGGTATATTTCGCAGACTATAATAGTAAACTAATCAGTTTTCATCTATAACACAACCTTATATCTTAGCTTGATTTACTGAAAATCTTAGCTTGATTGAATGAAAATTACAAATTTCTGATCAATTTATTCACACATCATTTCAACATACTGGTAAAATTATGGCTTCCAAGGATGACATTTTAAATCTGAAATGGAGAGCTTACATTGAGTTTCGCACAAAACTCCGCATCCAACCGGTACTCACCTACAACGAGTTGCAGGAGGTATTGTGCATGGACTGCCCTTCCAGATCAACGGTTGAGCGATGGGCTGCACGATTTCAGTCTGGAAATACAGACGTGTCAGATCTACCTCGATCTGGCAGACCGGTGTCCGTCAGCACCCCAGAGAATGTTGCTCTAATCGAGAGCAAAGTCAATAATACATTGAAACATATTCTATGACATTTATTTATTATTTTATGGTATGACCCGCAAGACTTTTTGAATGCCCTAGTAGTTGAATTATAGCCGAAAAACTGAAATTTCTAATTATAAAAAAGGTGACAATGAAGTCATAATTCTTTTCGTCTGAGCTCAGAACTTAGAGCCATAGCCAAAAGACCCCCACATGCCAAAAATCAGCTTTCTGCGCCTGGCAGTTTCTTCAATCAATTCGTTACAGATATAGATATATATATACATTAATCGAGTTTCAATAGTAAGGATATATATATATGACATATATATATATCCTTACTATTGAAACTCGATTAATGTATATATATATAGTATATATCAGTAACGAATTGATTGAAGAAATTGCCAGCCTCAGAAAGCTGATTTTTGGCTATGGCAAGTTTTGAGCTCAGATGAAAATGTCGACTCATCATGGAATTATGACATCATTGTCACCTTTTTTATAATTAGAAATTTCAGTTTTTCGACTCAGCCATTTTAAGTGATTGAAGGCTGAAATTTTATAGAATGTGTATATTAATATATCTCACATATGATACAACCATCATCAAAAAATGATGACTCATCATTACGCATCAAAATTTTAAAAATTGACAAATTTGCTGATTTTTCGTGCGATACCGATTATAGCAGTAGGACAGATGTATTTAGAGGTGTTATCTCCCTAATAATTAATCAGCGGAAGCAAGCGAAGCGTGCTTGTACATATATATAAACAAATTAATACACATTAATCGAGTTTTAATAGTAAGGATACAATGTTTCTCAAAAACATTTCCTCAAACGTATGACAATTTTTCACACCTCAAGAGGTTTTAAAAAGATAACTTGAAAACAAACAGAGATAGAGCGGAATTGTTTATTAGACATCGCAACACCTTTCTAAGTGAATATTTTCATGATCAGGTGATAGTGACTCATTATTGATTTTAGTGTGTGCAAAAAATAATCATTAAGATACTGAAAATGACAGTATCAGTTTGCATCTTTATCAAGCAGTCGCCAGCCAGAAATCCCACTAAGGCGCGCCGGGATACCAGTGAATATAGTCTAGCTGAATTATTTCTTAAATAAGTCCCATTGTGCTAGACGATACTACACATAAAGGTGGAAGCAACTTGGGTATTTTACTTGAAATAGCTTAAATTATGAACATCATATCATGAACTTGTATGAGTCACACCAGCATACCTACACGACGGGTACCCTCCTTTTAAGAACGAAGGGTTAGTTGTCACTAGTACAGTAGACAAATGCTCTTTGTAACTAATAATGATTCTAGTCAGAATACATATATG
Source organism: Aphrocallistes beatrix (assembly GCA_963281255.1). Classification (NCBI taxonomy): domain Eukaryota; kingdom Metazoa; phylum Porifera; class Hexactinellida; order Sceptrulophora; family Aphrocallistidae; genus Aphrocallistes; species Aphrocallistes beatrix. The sequence goes on from OY725490.1 coordinate 5,885,414, forward strand.
GACACCAGTATTAACATTAAGTTGGATGTATTAGCAAGGTACTAGTCATAAATTGTGTTTACTTTCTAGATATATCCAGTGAAACATGAGTCCTTTGAGGCAGATTCAAAAGTGTCCCGTATTTTAGTCAAAACCCGGAATATCCCGCCGCTGTCCCGTCCCGTCCCGGATTTTAGTATCAACCGTCACTGATAAGCAACTTGTTGGTGAGGAGCCAAGAACGGATCGCAGAGATGCATGATTGGATGGCGGAGAAGGTAGAATCTTCAGAAGAGATGGAATCGGGTTTAAAAGAAAGATAGCCCTGAGTATAGTCGGCATAGGAGTGCATGTCGGGGAGGTGGGACCTAATCAGTGTTTCCCATGAGCGCAGTCTCCGTTTTGTGATGCTTACGATAGGTAAACTGCGTCCCGGGGAAGAGATGATGTAGTGTAAGACGATTAACGACCTGAATGGAAGCGGCCCTCTCAGTTATCTTATAAATGAAAGAAAGATTGCTAAGAGAACGATGGTTAGAGAAGATGGGATCGAGATTTGGTATTTTAAGTTTGGGTAAGATGATGGCACGCTTCCAGGGAAAAGGAAAATGATCAGTGGAGAGGGAACTATTTACGATTTTCTTTAGGATGGGCGCTAGGATGTGTGGAGATGATGTTTTATTAGGGGCAGAGGAAACAAGGGAAACGATTTCTTCCTCAGATAAGGATGTTATCTGAGGGGGTAATGGAAGACGACGATGCATTTGAAACGATGATAGAACGGATATTGTTTAGTTTAAGAACAAAGTTGACGAGTTCTTAAGAAAGAGCTCCTTGTCTGGCCAAAAATATGTAACACTCAAATATTGCAGCCATGGCGGTTCTTCCCTTGATTTTGGACGTCTTGAATGCTTCGCTGAGCATCGTCGCAGCATCATTCCCTTGGTGCGAGGTTGTAAATGCAATCAGCGCCTTGGCGTGTGCCTCACTTCGCTCATGCTTATGGAATCTTCTAGCAGAGTGCTTTCCAATAGACTTCACAACTCCAGACAGCGATTTCTTCCAGTTGGAGAAACCAGTTACGGTGAAATGGAGAGAAACATGATCAGTAGGGGGCCAACGCTTGCTTTCTGTCATCTACGAGCACATGCTACAAAAACACTTCCCGTCCCTTGCCACAAGCCACGGGTAGGTAGCTTTCCACTCTTCTCGGAACTGACGTCCCTTCACCCTGGACTGCGACTGTCCGCCGGCGGGGAGTGAGGTTCCGGGTTGCTGAGCGTGAGCAGTGACATTAGTATCAGGGAGCGAGGGTTCCAGTTGATGAGTGCTACCCATGAACTGAGTCATCAAAGATTGTCCTGCAGCTCCGACTCCGCGCATACATTTCTTAGAGAGTGGAGAGGAGGCTTGAGACATAAATTAATATGTATTGAAAACTAAACAACAAATTGGAAATTGAATATTTATATAATACTCTTGATTCTTGAATATGAGCATAGATATGACTCATATATTTTGTCTCTACAATAGTCGGATTGACTGAAGACATTGAGAGGGGTGGAAGTTCAAACGAGATTTTTTTCAGATTACAGGTATTTCTCTAGCTTATGCTTTGAGAATCTTCAATATACGTATATTGTTGTGAGCTGGATTAAGATTTTTCTCGAGGGTCCTGCTAAAAATCGTCGCATCAAGATTTCATCATTTTCAATTGTGATAAAAATCTTCAAAACGATAATAATAACATCTATCACAAAATGTGATGGCCATTTGAGAGCACCTCGGTCAATGAGTTGAATGAGCTTGTAAGTATCTTCTGTATCAACGATCTCTAGTTATTCTCTTGTGAGATCAAAGATATTCAGGCAGTGCACTTAACCGATTGTTTCAAGTATGAATGTACTGCATAACTTCCAATTGAAAAGGCCACTGATTGAAGAAGTGAACTATCCAGAGTAATGGTCGTGGAGATATGCATCCAAAGAGTCAGAGAGTTCAATGGGTGAGGAGGAAAACGAGTCGATTAGAGCTTTTAGACTGACGTAATCTGATTCTTGCTTTTTAGAGAGCATTTTGAAAATGCTTGATATTTTGATCCGTCGTTCGCTTTCAATTATTTGAGTATAAGTAACATGATAATGCACACCAGACATCATGCGATACAAACCAAAATGATGTTCGGATTGGGTCGTTTTGCAATCGATGTGAGTACGTAATCAAATCCACAATTTTGAGTGAGATGATTTACTATCTCTATGAGCGCAAGACATGAGTGAGAAAAACTCGTGAAGGTCTGAGGGCTCAATTTTCCGTGTTTACCTTCCCGAGATCGCCATTGTGCAAGCCAACTAACAATGAGCCGTAGAAAAGTAAAACGAGAATCATTATACTGGAGAGGTTTCGAAAGTTCATCATTAAGTGTGTTTATGGGTTGTATTTACATTGAAGATCTTCCACACTTTTATAATAATGTCAAGAAATTCGGTTGTTTGGAATTCTAAGTTTTTTCGCGCTGAGTTATACATTGTTAAGGCAGCGAGTGTTGATGTATCGAATATCTTCAGAGCTAGGCTGACATTTTGCCTCTTTAAACTTGTAGGCCAGCAAGCTTTGGCTGTTAAACGGTGTGCTTGTTTGAGGATCGAATATTGTTCATTTTTATAATGGCATCGTATATCTTGAAATTTTGCAAAATGCAATCGTTCTTTATCGTCACAGTTTGGAAAAATAAGGGTGTTTGGAGAAGATAGAGTATGTTCATGATCTTTTAAATTGAGCCAATTGTTTCGAATAGATTTAATGATGTGAACGAAATCGAAAATTAAGAAGATTTTCCTTTCTGGATCGATAGGACGAATAGCTGTTGGGGTTAAAGTTTTCTTATCAGGAGAAAATAACTTGAAAAGTTTACATTTAGAGGATAATTATCAGTACAAATAACTTGAACTTTTAGACCATAACGTTCTATGTCAGAAAAAACAGATTTGACCACTGCAAATATCTCTTCAGCAGAATTTGAAGAACAGGGTAATAAGCGGACAATTTGTGACCACTTTCTGTAAAGACTTGATGCCATTATAGCGAAAACAGTTTTAATTGGTTGTTCCGGTTGCAATGAGTAGCCTATTATTTTCCCTCCTTTATAAGCGACGGTAGATTTAACATGTATCTCATCCATTTGAAGAATAATGTTTCTTTCTTTTTCAATAAACTGTGAGGTGACTGGCATGAGAAATGCTGAAAAATCATTTTCTAACCCAAAATTCGAGTAGAAGTTTTTGCAGTGTTTTAGGAGGCGGTAGAGAGAGGCAATCTAGCGATTGAAGGTATCTGTAACAAGCGGGAGATATCAGGCGAGATTTTAAAGCCATGACCTGGGTAATAACATTATATCTACGTCTGCTCTTGTGTGTGAGAATATTATCTAATTGGCATTCGATAAATTGAAGCTTCGAAAGATAGGGAGCAATTTCTGGATCATCACCATCAGTCTCTAAATCTGAAAGTTTCGCAGTTAGTATTTGATCTGCTAAAGTAACGTGATTAGATGCTTCTCTATGGAAAACAAACTGGTCTGGCTTTGTAGTAGAATTTGCGTCATGGATGCAAAAATCTTGAGTCTCTTGGATAACTACTTCGATTTGTCGTACATCGGATAGCACATCTAGTGTAGGTGGAACACTGATACTATCGCGAAATGACAGGACTTTTAGGTTGTGATCTACCTTCAAATAAGCTTATATCCTTAATGCCTGATCTGAGAGCCCAGGTTTGTAGATATAGAGGGTATCGCAATCAAAATACCAAACCACCCACTTAGTTGTTAAAGGAAGTGCTGGAATTTTGCTAATTAGATCTTGAAAATCATTAACAATATATTTCTCATCTTCTCTGTCTTGCTGTACTAAGCTTAAATTAAGAGCATGTGCAAACTGTTTTTCCTCTTTTGACTCGCGTGTAAGACCGAGGTCTTCCCAATGACTCAATTGAAAGATAGGTCGGACATCCAGGCAAGAATACAGGAACGGCATTTGGACGAAGCTTGGGCCTTTCGCGTGATATTTCAGTAAAGCTTCCGTCTGCTTGCATAACTTTGTCAATGGTGACAATGTCATCTGGTTGTAAGCGATGGACGCATTCGTAAACATGTTTGAGATTCTCAATTCACGATGGGGGTAGCGATCTTAACCATTGCTCACGAAGTTCAGGGGAGTATTAGGAAGTTTGAAAACTGGCGTATATAGTTCACTTCGATAATTACTTCTCACCCAGGTGCCGAACACTGATCAGGCATCGGAAATGAAATAAAATGTAATTTAAAATGAGCTAGAAAATAAAAACAAAAACAATTCAATTATAAATTCGCAAATGTAATTCGTGTCATTACTAAGGACGAGTCTACTGTACATAGGATAAGGAATTAGAATATGTTTAGATGTAGTAAATATAATACAGGGTGGTTCAAAAAAATGGAAACCCAGTTCTGTTTTGGACCTTTTGGTCAGTTTTAATTATAACCCAATAACATTTTAAGATATGTCAGCTAATACCTCTGATATGCCAAAAGCAAGGCAGTGGACAACTCAAGAGCAAGTGTGTTCAGAAATATTTAGAGACAAAGTCATTTGCGAAAACGCAACAGAGTTTTTACACGTTTTTGGGACGGAACTACTCCCAACAAAGTCCGCCATATTCAAGATGGTGAAGAAGTTTCAATATGCAGGCACTCAAAAACCTTAATAAGAAGTGTGAAGACAGAGAAACTCATTCTGGAAGAAAGTGACGCCGCACGTCCCAAGTTATTGCTATAGTTCGGAAGTCGGTTGAACAGTCACCGAAACAATCGACCAGAAAAGGGTCACAAACCTTGCCCATATCAAGGTCTACAATGATGAGAGTGATGACCGAAGATCTGGGCATGTTCCCATACCGGATACAAAACATATCAGAAGCTGATAAGAATAGGAGAAAGGAGATGGCAAAAGTTCTGGTTGACAAGATTGAAGAGTCTGACACATTTTTGATGAATCTCTGGACAACTGACGAGGCCCACTTTCACTTGGACGGTCAAGTGGATCCAAAAAATAATGTCTATTGGGGTACTTCGCCTCTTGTAGAAGTTGCTGAAAGATCAATCCATCCATTAAAGGTCACAGCATCGGTTGCGATATCTTCAAGAGGGATTATTGGACCATTATTTTTCGAGGGGAATGGAGTGACTGTAACCGTGAACTCAGAACGATACGTTGAGGGTCTTGACAAGTTTTGGACAGAGCTTCAGAGAAGATTCAACTCTACTTTGAACAGACAATGGTTCCAGCAGGACGGTGCAACGTCCCAAACTGCCAGTGTCAGCATTGAATGGCTGAAGCAGCACTTCAAGAAGAGAATTGTTAGCAAACGGTGTCGAATTGAGTGACCACCACATTCACCAGACCTTCGTCCCCCAGATTTCTATCTGTGGGGTTATCTCAAGAACAAAGTGTATGAAGAAAAGCCGAGATACCTAAACCAGCTGAAAGAGAAGATCAAAGACGAGATAAATGCAATTAAGGGGCCTGTTTTGAAAGCTCTCTTGCAGAACTTCACTCTCAGGATAAAAATTGTATCGAGGTGAACGGAGGGGATATGGAGTACATCTTATTAATCACCACTTATCCTTACATCAGAATGATTATGCTTTGAATACTTTTTGTAGATTGCTAGAAGTTTATAATTACAAAATAAAAAATAACGTATTTTCATAAATTGATAAGTAGAGTTCAGACTCATAACAAAAACTAGTTATATGGTTTATTACAAAACATTTTCATTCGAAATGGCTGCCTTTTGCATCTTCACATTGTCGCAATCGTCCCTTAAATCGATCAATGCACCGGTTCACTTTGGACAGATCTAAATTCTCCCAAGCTCGTCGAATTTTGCTCTCCAGGTCCTACAAATTCTTTGGTGGCTTACGGTACACCTCCTGCTCCAGCATACCCCATATACCGTAGTCAAGGGGATTGAGATCAGGGGAGTTTGGCGGCCAATCTTCTTTCGTCCAAAAATCGATATTTTCCGTCTCAAAAATTCTGCGACTCTGGTTGCCGTGTGGCAAGGGGCGGAGTCCTGTTGGAAAACGAGGTTGTGCTGACGACAAAGGGGAACGACAAAAGGAGCTAAAATTGCACTTTGGTACCGATCCGCATTCACAGTCTCTCCTTTCTTGAAGAAAACCAGATCATTTTTAGGTATAGGCTACCCCTGCCCGGACCATGAGTACCCTTGATCTAACATAATAAACTGTAGACAAGCTTACATCTACAATTTGAGAAGTTTCTTTTAGTATAAGCTTATTGGCTTCCAGCAATGTTTTGATAGTCTCTCTCTTCTGAAGTTTTTATAAGTACATGTTGCAATTTATGGGCTGGTGTGCACGCGTGAGGACTGGTGTTTGAACGTGCCAGTATTTAGTTCGGTCATGCACATAGGCATAGATATACCCGGGCATACCCGGCAATGCCGGGTGGAATTCTTAGACTGAACCATATACTGGCTAAGATAATTTCTTTTGTAAATCCCTTTTCCTATTTGTGTCTATATTTACGCATACTAATATCTACATGTACATAAATACTTAGCGGAGAATAAAGATGGATCAACAATACAACCGAACCTTCAATTCCCTACCACTATGTTGGGTTATATAATCGTTCATTTCAGGTAGATGGTACACTGAACATAAATGGAAGGGATGCAGCCTTTTGCTTTCCTTGAATTAGAATTCTAAATGGAATTTAAAATAGAAAATTTTGGTAGAGCATCATCAATTCATCATTTTATTATATTCTGACTTAATAAATAATGAAGTATGGGGGGGGCTTCTGAAAGTTTCAAGCACTTTAGGGGGCGTTACAAAGATAAAGGATGGGAAACACTGGTCTACTTAATGCACGGCAGTGTATGTCAGGGATTTACTTGTTACTAATCTTTTTTTTTTTAGGAAAATAAAGGTAGTAAGTAAATATTCTGGATAGCGAGCAAAAAAAAGTAGCAAGTAAATTTTCCGGACACCTTGAGAAACTGGACATGGTTAAATTAAGAAAATTCTGATTCAAAAATGCTCAAATATTTCTGAAAATCGCTCGATGCACACTCAGTTAACGTGTTACCAGGGGAGCAAAAATCTGTCCATAATAGAGATATTCAATATTAAGCGAACTTGATTCAATACAAATTCTATCTAAAAAGTGAAAATGGGACCAGGAGGTTCATAATAAACGAATGTTCATATTAAGCTGGTTGGTAAGCTGCATGGTAAGCTGCATGGTAAGCTGGAGTGTAAATGCGAAACTGGTGGATTCGCGAATACACTGAATAGTTGGTGGATTCGCGAAAAGACTGAATAGTTGGTGGATTCGTGAAAACACCGGTGCAAATGCGAAACATTTTTATCTTAAATCTTATGGTTGGTTAATTATATAACTCAAAGGAAATACGTAGTATTTACACTATTATTAGTAATACTCAGCTGTTTCATAACTAAAAATTTGACAGTAAGATGATGTAAACAACAGGTTTTGAAAGCTACTATACAACTACATTTTTGGCGTGAGAAAGTAAAGTTTCTAAACTTAAAACATACCAAAAAGCAAATAATATAGC
>OY725490.1:5893242-5996524 GCA_963281255.1 Aphrocallistes beatrix
CGGGCGCAGAAAGCTGATTTTTGGCATGTCGGAGTATTTTGGCTATGGCTCCACTAAGTTCTGAGCTCAGAGCAAAATGTCGACTCATCATGGAATTATGACGTCATTGTCACATTTTTAAAAGTTAAGCAATACAGTTATTCGAGCATAACTCAGCTATTATAGGAGATAGAAGGCTGAAATTTTAATAGAATATGTATACTAACATACTTCATATGATGCATGATGCAACTATCATCAAAAAATGATGACTCATCACTCTGTATTGACGTCATCATTACGCATCAAAATTTTAAAAATTGACAAATTTTGGTGATTTTTCGAGTGATATCGATTTTAACACTAAGATGGACATATTTAGAGATGCTATCTCCCTTATAATTAACTGTGACCCCAGGCGACCGGAGGGAGCCTCCGGCGGACACTTTGTGTCCGCCTGCCGCGCAGCGCAAGCAAGCGAAGTGCGCTTGTTGATTATATTTTGAGCAAAGAATTTTGGGCCCTCCCTGCAACAAACTGGAATGTAAAAATTCCGATCTCTAAATTTCGTGTAAACCATATCGAGTGACCCCTTGTTTTTCTCGGCTATGCTTGCTGAGTACGAATTCTTAATATAAATAGTATATACGTTAGTTTTAAAATATTATGGTTTGCGGCTGGTGGTATTCATGTATTTTTAACAGTAAACATACTCATAAATTTTTGTTTTGTCCCTTTAACTCTTATGAAATATAAGAATAGGTGGCATAGATGGATCGACATGTTCACATTTCAATTTTATCTTCGGTTTCATCATCCGATGCAATTCCTTCTTTCATATTGCCACAGTTGTCATCTTGGCATCGTCCGCATGCTTGGGAACAGTTGAGTCCTTGTTTTCTGCAGCTACATCTGAGACTACTATAGCCTGTTGAACAGTTACTGTGGATCATTTTGAGGCTTCGGGTGTAGCGTTACTGTCCAACATGACTGGGATTAGACTGTTCTATTGGCAGTTCCATCCCTATTCGGTGACCTCTATACCATCAGCCATGCCCATCCACAACATCACCTGGAAATAGCACCTCAGAGAGTGAAATTTCGTGGCGGAGGCTGTAGGTGGCAGTCTTTCCGGTGTCGAAGCTTTTGGCTGCACTCACTTTCTTGCAGAGGATAGTGTATCTCAAGTACTGTCCCCAAGAAGACTGTCCCCAAGTTTTGCATTGAACAACGCGATCATGACTTATAATCAGTGCTTTCTATCAAAACTGGGTCTTGGTTTGGTGCAGAAAACACCCTAGCATAGCTTTTTAAGATGGAATCCTCTTTGAACTTGTACTGAGCAGACATCTTTCCGAGCCCGAAAATGCTGGAAGTGGTGTCACACCCGGTGAATGCATGCAGAAAAGGCAGGCTGTGACAGATTTCGTCCCAAGCACCTGCTTTATCACCTTGATATCATACACTACGGTTGGTTTCCCTTTATCCGAGCGGAAGTATGTCTTCTTAGCATTGTTGTTAGGAGTGTAGTGCAGCAACAGAACCATAGATCCATATCCTCGCCTATGAGTTGTTGTCTTGAAGGAGGCCATTGATACTGCTGCCTTCACAATGTCAACATCGGCATCCTCCTCAGCCTGTATTACATGGCACCCTCTTTATCTCATACGTTTAGAAATGAGATGGATGAGGGCCTGTTTGTTGGCTTGATTGGAAAGGGAATCCTCCTTATTACTACAGCCTCCGCCACGAAATTTCACTCTCTGAGTTTCTATTTCCAGGGGTGATTTTGTGGATGGGCATGGCTGATAGTATGGAGGTCACCGAATGGGGATGGAACTGCCAATAGAACAGCCTAATCCCAGTATTGTTGGACAGTAACCCTGCACCCGAAGCACTCCTGAAAATGATCCGCTGTAACTGTTCCACAGGCTATAGTAGTCTCAGATTTAGCTGCAGAAAACAAGGACTCAACTGTTCCCAAGCATGCGGACGATGCCAAGATGACAACTGTGGCAATATGAAAGAAGGAATTGCATCGGATGATGAAACCGAAGATAAAATTGAAATGTGAACATGTCAATCCATCTATGCCACCTATTCTTATATTTCATAAGAGTTAAAGGGACAAAACAAAAATTTATGAGTATGTTTACTGTTAAAAATACATGAATACCACCAGCCGCAAACCATAATATTTTAAAACTAACGTATATACTATTTATATTAAGAATTCGTATCAGCAAGCATAGCCGAGAAAAACAAGGGGTCATTCGATATGGTTTACACCAAATTTGGAGATCAGAATTTTTACATTCCAGGTTGTTGCTAGGGAGGCCCCAAAATTCTTGTTCAAAATATAGTCAATATATATATCAAATTGCCAGAAATTCGATGCACGAATATGACAATAAAAACTGATTTGAAAGGTTATATCATCTCAGTTTTCAAAACCGGCGATTTTTAGATCTGTTGCGTAGATTCGTGAGATCGTAGATCCGTGAGATTCTTATACTATATAACCATGGATGGTTTTCTAGCGTAGAATTCTGAGATTATTCGTAGAATCGTGAGATTTTGTTCCGTTTACTCAATTCACCTTATGGTTCAATCAGTTTCATCGTAACTTGATAACCACCGCCACCAAATTGTGGCACGCGACACAATTTGATGGCGCGGACACAATTTACTATGGTGAAACCCCATATGGACCATAAATGCAAAATAAAATTCATCCATGGTCTATATGGGGTTTTACAAAGTAAATTGTGTCGTGTGCCACTAAATTATGTCGCGCGCCATCAAATTGTGTCGCGTGCCACAATTTGGTTGCGGTGGTTATCAAGTTACGATGAAACTGATTGAACCATAAGGTGATTTGAGTAAACGGAACAAAATCTCACGATTCTACGGATAATCTCAGAATTCTACGCTAGAAAACCATCCATGGTTATATAGTATAAGAATCTCACGAATCTACGCAACAGATCTAAAATATGCTAGGCTAATTGCATTTAATTCTTCTTGGAATTGCACTTTGAAAGGATAAATATAAGGGAAGCTTCTAAACTGAGTAATCCGAGTGTGTAGGTTTCGAACTCGATGTTTTTTCAGTAGCTGTCGTGGTTTGAATCCCATTTTAGTATTATATATAAAGCAAAGCAATGTGGTGTTACTTTTGGCCAGGTAGTGTACGTATTTGCATTTTTACTACGCATTAAATTTTCAAAAATTAGAATAGAATATCCCATGTAGTCCAGATGGAAAATAGCTGAAATAAAACACACAGTAAATGCTGTTGTTGAATAAAAAGTTCATTTAAAATTGAATAAACGAGGAAGGGCAGTGGCGGATTTGAAATATTGGAGGGGGGGGGTAAAGTTGAATTCACTAAGGCTAAAATTTACAGATAACTTGTAATGGAAATACTAATATATTTGTACAAGTATTATTCTGAAAATGCAACAAAATATTATATTAATGGTTCCAAATTAATCTTGATTTAACCATTAGTATTTTTTAAGTGTAATATATTATTAAATTAATTTGGACATTGTCAAAATATACTCCCTAAATTAATAAGTGGGGCCATTTATTCAGACCCAAGAGTATGCATATGATTTAATCCGACTTTTAATATGCCTCTCTAACATCTACAAACTAAAATAAATTTTAAGCATTTATTATTTATTAATTACTTTTGTAACAGTAAATGAAAACCATACATGAATAATTATTTAGAATGGCAAATACAAACACCACGAATTATATTTGCAAAAAAGAAATTCGTAGCAAAACTATTCATGACTTCTTTTGTGCTATCCAATGAACAAAAACCTGTTTGCAATGCTTTATACAACAGTCTGAGCTGCAATATTGTGACCCTCGATATTCGTCATAGACTGCCTTGTTGAAACAAGATTTATTCTGGCATTGTCCCATACTGGATTGGGGTTGCAAAATAGATCTAGGATTGGGGAATTCAATTCGATCTAGTTTAGAGCGCTTTGAAGTGGGAATTGCTTCTTCGATTGAATCTTTTCTCAAAAAGCTGGATGACTCTTTAGCATTAGATTTTTCTACTGAATCAAGCTGATCTTTGTTCTTGAATTCAATTGAATCGTTGGACATATCATTTTCTACTTTCGGTATCTTTGTCCCAGCTTTCAGTTTGTATATTTCCTGATCTTGAATGGGAAGCTCAGACCACATATTAGCTATTTTATGCTTGAGCTCCTTCGAATCGAAATCTGAATTTTGTTCTTTCACTTTTTCTAACACTTCTTTGTAATAAATAGAAAATGGAGTTTTCAAATTTTTCTTCAATTTTGCAACTTTTTTTGAGTCTTTATCAGTAGTTTCAGGTGAAATAACATCTCTTTTAGATATCTCAGTTTGGCCCAGCATGTCCGATAAAACATCTGCACTTTTAGGAAAAAGTTCATTAATTTCTTCCTTGTTATTGATAACTTTATTAATAACGGTTTTTTGTTCTAAATGCGAAAGGGAAATAAATTCAGGGTTTTGTTTGAGATTTTTTATTAATTTGTTAACTTGAAGGTCAGGTAAATGTTTTAGTCCATCTGTTTCAGATGATATCGAATCGTTAAGCACGCTTCCTTGCAAACTGGATATGCTACTAGTACTTGATTGTAGAAAATCTTCATTGATTTCGTTGACATCAGAAACATATAAATTAATGGAACTAGTCTCAGGACTTGGTAAAATCTCAAGTGGGTTGTAATCTTTCACAGAATTAAGCTGGGCATTTTGGACTATTTCATGATTCTGAGGGTTACTTGTTTTAACAAGCCTAAGCTGCTCGCAAGTCAAAACATCCAGAGATTCCGCAAAGATACCGTCCGAAATACTCGAATCAGCAAATGTTTTAGAATGCAGCTTCATGAGAAGAATGAGAGTAAGAACATAAGCTTCGTGTTGGTTAACATCAAGTTCGGATAGAGATGCTGCACCACTGTGCATGGAAGAAACACTTTTAAAACTCTTTTCTATCCTGCCACTGCTAACATAGTTGTGTTCAGCATTCAAAATTCGCAGCTTTTTAGTTTCCGAGCGCCTCATGCTAACTAACTTAACAAGTCAATCAATATTAATTGTATCAACAAATATTTTCTAAAAACAAAGAAATTTTCTTATGAGTTCTTACGCGTAGATAGCTAACAATGTATATAATATTACTAATTTAATTAATAAAATCATACAAGTATATTCGACATCTACTATAGTAGATAATGTAAAACTCGAATAGTTACAAGTATTAAAAATTGGTATTTGTAAGGTTCAAATAAAATGTATATTAACGTATTTTTATAAAATACTAATACATCTCAAAGGTATTTAATTACATTTCAAATACAAAGTATATATGTGGTTAACCCTAACCCTATGCTGAATGATGCAATATTGACAACAATTGGAGCGAACTTTTAGAAGTATATCACACAACTATATCTTACGCTCCAAGTTGGATATCTATGGAATATTATTTTACCCTTAAATCGTGGAGAAGAAGAGGTTAAACATATTCGAACATCCTCATTACAAGTGGGAGAATAACAAGGAACATAAATTTGTAATGTAAAATCTTAACTCTCAAGTGACAACATTTGGCATAAAATAGGTTAATTTATTCAATGAAATTATGTGAAAGCGACAACTTTATAAAGCTATAAGTGAATATTACTGTTTCGATTCCAAAATGGATCAGTCCCAATCTTGATATTTGTAGCCTCTCTTAGCAGTTACATCAATTCAATCACGCACTGTCAAAGAAAAATGTAAATACTAGTTTCGGCAATGGCCGGGTCCCGATATAAGTAGCATTACTGTATTAGAAAGATGTATGAAAACAACAATTTTATGGAGAACTACGTAGGGCTTCTAAGAGCAGAATCTGCGTAAACAGTTAAACTTCGAATACCTTGATAAATTTAGGAACAACAACAGTAAGACTAAAAATAAAGCTTTGAATAATTATAATTATTGATCGTGAAATCATTTAAAACATTTAATACATTATACGCCTAATTTATATTCAACTTGGAAGGGTTTTGATATAAATGTTATATTATTGTGTTAAAATATCAGCAGTGCAAACTCTGAAGCAAGGGTTAACTAATTCAACTTTGGAGAAAATAGTATAAGCACCAATGCACGTTGTTGTCCAAGCAATGTGCTTTTGAAAAATTAATTATTATTGTGACATAATTTTAAAAGATCAACCCAACAAATGTGCATGAATGCACACATCAAGTAGAAAACAATCTATGTATGTAACATTTGAAAAAATCAGCTCAGAGACGAAATAGACAAATGAAAAATTGTACGAATGGGTGCAAATCTACATATACACTCGCATAATTACAGAATATTAAGTTTTTGTTCAAAGCGGTAGTCACCCAGTTATTGGTTCAGAAAGGCGGAGATTAATTAGCATCATTAAGTGTATTTCTCGCGTGCGTTTCCGGAGACCTGCGGAAGTTAAAGTGGTTACCCAGATTGCATCAAGGAACGACACAATAGTGAATGGAAACAGTTGCAAACGTATGGGGTGGAGCCCCATTGATCCCGTACTTATCAATAGTGAATCAGGTGTTAGGTATGAGTGATGAAAGTCAAGAAGAGAATTTAATATTAATCCCGAATAGAGTCACCATGAAAATCTGGAACTAAATAATTTAGTTCACAAATTTGAAGATGTCTTTGCAATTAATACAAAAGATCTCCAGAACTCAACTAACAAAGCACGTAATTGAAACTGGTTATGCCCGTCCAGTCAAAGCTAAGAATTTTAGGGTTTCGCCACAAATTGAGAAGGAAATAGAAAGTTTAATTAAAGAATGATATCATTTGGATGTCTAATTCTCAATGGGTAAGTAGAGTTAATCTTATGATTAAGAAGGATAGAATACTGAGATTTGCAGTGGATTATCACGCATTGAATGACAGCACAAAGAAGGATAGTTACCCTACCCCTGACGTTCGTGATATTCTGGATAAGCTGGAAGGAGTCATTACTTTTCTAGAGCATACCAATAGCCGAGAGTGATCGAGAGAAGACAGCTTTTACGTATTACCCAGAAGGGGACGTTTGAAGGAGTTGGTAAGATGACGGAGCATTACAAAGGCTGGCCTTTGTAATGCTCCGTCATCTTACCAACGCCTAGCGGACGCTACTCTTAAAAGTGTGGAGAACACTCATGCATAAGTGGATGATACTCTAAAGCTTTTTTTTTGTAGAGGCAAACGCATTGGGAGTAGCTGTGGGCGTTTTGTCTCAAAAGGAAGATCTGGGGGAAGTTGAAACCAATATCATTTTTCTCTTCTTCATTAAACGAAACGCGGAAGAAGTACTGTACATGTGAACGGGAGGCGCTTGCGATCGTCTTGGCAGCTCGTAAGTGGAGAAAATATTTGAAGCAGTAGAAGTGATATTCCTGTATGTTTTAGTTCTTTTCTCGGACCAGGATTGTAACGTGAATGGTTTGTTAGTATGCGGCGTTTGTGAAAAGCTAGGAATTTGTAAATGAAGGTCTAGTGCCTACCATTCTGAAGGAGATGGACAGGCGGAAAGGACGATACAAATATTTAAACAACTCAAATGTAATATATGTTAGAAGAAAGGAGAATAGAAGTGGATTGGCCAAGTTTGGTTAATGAAGTAATCTTTCATTGAAATTAAATGGTTACAGTAGTGCGGATAACACTCCGAACGAAGTTATGTATGGACAAAAACTAAGGTCTCATCTTGATCATCTGATGCAATCAGTCTATTTGGATGGATTTGATAGTATCGACAGCTATGTACAAGCCACAAATGTTCAGAATGAAGCCTTATGGGAGGATTTGTCTATTAACATTGCAGAAGCCCAGGAAAGGTAAAAGAGAAATACGATCGCAGCGCAATTCAGTCAGAAATCAAAACAGGGGACTTGGTACTTATCACGGAGGTCTATGAGACAAGCCAAAGAGATGCAGCTTTATGGGAATGTGGTGCCAAGGTATACCTCAAGAAGCAGCATAAAACAAAGAGGTGATCTAAGATGTTTGGAAGGAGGTGTAGTTAGGGCTTACAATCCCGGACATATTTTGCATTTCGGGATTCCATAATCCCGGGATTAGAAAAAGCATATGCAGTTTAGCTAAATTTTCGAAGAAAAAAGTACTAAACTGGTATTATATAATTTAAAGTTGCAAGTAAGACTACATTTAATAATAACTGAGTGTATGAATGACTTAATAGTGTTTGAATGATAATGACAAGATAGGGAACTATTATATTACTATTTTTCATTGTGTCTAAATTAAGAGTGTATTTAAGTTTTTATCGCTGAGAGAGTTTCGAAATTTGTTGCAGAAATAGGAACGTTATGAAAACACCCTTTCCGCTTCAACAGATGTCGGTGGTACTGTGAGCAGCATTTGATACACATTTTCTATCAAATATCCTCTTCTACCTGTTTGCGCAGCTATATTTAATTCGTACTTCGAGACGAAGATGATAGATTCATGAGATGGTGATAACTCTTAAGGGATTTTTAAGGAAGCTTCTATTGCTAACTGTAATTTCATGGCTACAGGCAATGTTTCGGTGTCATTGACTTCAGGATCCGAGTTGTTACTAATTTAGTGACTCCTACTTGTAAATTGTAAGTTATTCTCAGTGCATTAAAGGGGCGCTTAAATGCTCTGGTTATTCTAGAGAACTTACAAGTACGAAGCACTAAATGGTAACAGTATTTTATGATTTATTCAATTGTTAACTTCGGTCAAGACAATTATCTAATCATTAATACTATATAATACAAAATCATCGGGATCCCGGGAATGAAAAACAAATCCCGGGATTCGGGATTAAAGAACAAATCCCGGAGGTGAAATGGATCGGGATCCCGGGATTGTAAGCCCTAGGTGTAGAGTGATGTAGTAGATCGTGTGTGACTAGTTATAGTGCAGTCTAGTTATGGAGTGGTAGCGATAGGAATGCAGATCAACTTGAAGGTAAAGGAAATTACGTCTGACTTGCATGTGTGCGTATTAGTTGTAGGCAATCACCTAGTATTTAAATATATCCTAAATTCTTTGTATTGTCGCATATTAAACATTTTACTCTACGTTGTAACAATATCTAATTATTAATTATAATTAAATGTTTGTTCCTCCATATTTGTTCCCTTGGAATGAATTCTTCCTTTTAATTCTCTCGCTGCACCCCTATGTACGTGAAGGATTGATAAATTATTCAACCTTTCTCGACCTTGCGATTTCTAAGATATGTTTTAGTGTTCTCAGCATTGAAAAGCTCCGCTCAGCTTCACAGGTAGTTGATGGTAATATATTACTAGTACAGAATGGAGATTCGGGAAAAATTATTTTATGATAGGCCCCTTCTAGATCAGTTACAGTTGATTTGAATCATTAGTGCTCATCTTGCAAACCACAACCTTCTCTCGCTAATTATATCTTCAACTGCTCAATCTCCTTCACAAAAATCGCCAGTTCCTTTACTTTTCCATCGCTCATGTCTGGGTCAAAAGAGACTCTATACAAGAGGTTTGCTATTATCAAGTTCTGTGAAGAATAACTCTGACTAAAAGCCTCACCAGCAGCTTTAATAGTATCAGTTTATAATTTAATTTAATAATGTTCAGTTAGTTCGCTGTTTTGCAGATGTAATACCCCATTGATTGCCTGAATTCTTTTCATCTCCATGTCCCTTCAAAGCAATCCTTGTTTGTTCACAAAACCGTATTGGATCAAATTTTGCTAGTATTGCAATACGATTCTTCTTCTGCTCTTTTCTCAGGTTGCTGTCAACCACCACTATGTTTTTGGGGCCTATCTAATTGACTTAAATAGGGTGAAATTCAAATTACTACATGTATGAATATTATATAAACTTAATATATGTTTAAGCAACCAACTTTAGTGCAAATTCTGCATTCTGATGAGCATCTGATCTTTGGTGTTTATTCTTTCGATAATCGACCCATCCTCCTTTCTCCAATATCCGCTTCCCCTTTTCAGGTCAGTAAAATCTGCCCAACCGACCATACTGAACTGCCCAAACACCAAACGCACAATGGCACGCACCATTGTCAGTATTTAATTAAGCGCAACTATTTAAATTCATCAAACAAATATGCTTGTAGGGATCGATTCTCACGGCATTGTAAATCAGTGGAAGTGGTGGTTGAGCCTTTGGAAATATAATTGGGCCTTGATCACGAGATCTCATTTGACTAGATGCATCTTCCTGGTAGATACAGACAATTCCGAAAGATTAATGTCTTCTAAATAATCAATCGCTTGGGAATTATTTGTTTCTAAAGAAATTAAGCAATTACTGTGAGATACATTAGTTGAGAATTAGTCTACAATCGCGCCCCCCCAGCCCCCCCCCCCATCGACTACGCCTATGATAATAGCAAAAGGCTTCAAACTCCAAGGCATTCAATACGAAGAATGTTTGAGCAAACATTGTAGCTTGTACATGCAATGTTTCAAAGCTACTAGATACGATATTTGTGACTTGCTGTCAATAGAAACTGAAACCGTATAAGCTATACATATCAATACTCTACTTAGTTATTATTTCTGATCGTCTTGCCATTTCCATTGAATCGAGATATAATTTTATTCATCACACTGGAAATTCGTGTAAATTACAGATACTTACTGTGTCGAGATAATCACCGAAAACTAAACGATAGAATTAAAGAACATGTCCCTGATAGACATGAGGGAACCCAAGTTGCCAAACTAAGATAGTAGTTCAATAGCCAGACATAAGGATGCCCAAAAATGGCAATAAAAACGATAAATATGTTACTATCGAATATTTCTAAAGGGTTCTCGAGTCTTAATACAAAAAGGAAAATATCATCCACTTGAAAAGAACAATTAGAAAGTAGATTTGGTCTCTGGACCATGTCTTCTGCAGTTTCATTGAACAGCAGGCTCCTCCTATGTAGATATGTACTCGTACGAATTCTCAGTCACATAAATAATTTCTCTGTTAACATAAAATGATAATAGATTTAGTCTAAATTTTCACGCTTTGAAAGTATAAAGTTGCATTTTGCCTAATCGTTAATATAGTTAATTAGCTATCCCTAAATATTGTCATTTCTAAACATATTGTACACTATTACTAAACAGATGAATAACACAAGCTTGGATCCTACTAAGATAAATTAACAAAGAAAGAAAGAAAACCCATATCACAAAGATCAGGGGCTGATCCAGGGGGGCTGGGGTGACTAGCCACCTCCCCTTGGAAATTACTAGTCAGGGGCGCCGAACTTTTCGAATCTATGGGTATTTTGGAGTTCCAGGGGGGGCTCAGCCCTAAATTTTGTATTGAGTCTATGGCCCATCCTCCGGCTCGAGCCCCCCCAGCCCCGATTCGGCGCCTATGTTACTAGCACAACATATTTTAATACAAAACTATGATTTATCAAGTACGAGTAAAATTGCAAGTGATGATCTGTGTTAATTTCAAAAGTGAACAATAAATATAAGAGTCATTTTCAGTCATTTTCCTTGGATGTTTCTTGACAAAGATATGGCATATAGAATCTGTATTTAGAGGAAAGCTGAATCCATGTAGTAGAGCCAAAAAATCATAAATATCCAAGTATCTCCTCAGGCATAGTTGCATAATTATTACTTAATCGTTTGTAAACTTTTCTGAGATCATGACGCTAAAATTACAGGAAGTTTATGGAAGATTTTTCCCTCTAGGCGATAATCTAGGTATGCCTTTGTCTGACTGTTATAATAATACAAAAAATTCTGGGGGCAAGCTCCCAGACCTCCCACTTAAGCTCGCTTATCCCTTGTTAATTTTGCTACCCCCCAATTAAAATCCTGGATCAGCGCCTGAAGATTTCGATACATTTCTCTATCTCTTTCCTAGAAAAACATTATACTACATAGTCAGTAGCAAATATAATCAAGGGAAATCTTACTATTAGAAAGATGAATGTTCTCATATTTAGCTCGATATGTCATCAATTACTAGTCTTCATTTATAATCTTCTATCTTTGAATAAGATAGAGAAACCGCTTTAAAAAGCAATCATAACGAAATAATAACCTTAATATTATTATATAAATTTAAAATCGTTAACTCCCGGTCGAATTAGTAATATTATTTCACTAATCCTAACGATTTTTTCCACCATTGGTACAGAGCTGATTCGATTAGCGAGGTTGTACTGTAGCTCCAAAGATAGAATCATAAAAACCCAAATTCATGACACGGCGTTTACACAAGATTGATACATGTATATTTTATTGAGCTCTTTCTCCACATACATCTTGTCATCTCATAAATAAAGTGACTATATCCCATTTCCTTCAGTTCTTTGCAAATTTGTCAATAGAACCACGCATATTGGTTTCTTCAATGGTAACTTATGCTGCCCATAAGTCTCCTAGGTGCAGCAACGGTGCGACAAAGGTGTGACAAGAGTACGGTCAGGGTGTGATAAGGGTATGGAACAAAATTAATGAGTTGATGCCTTGCCTGACCCTCGTTATGCCTCTGATTATCTATGAATTCCACCATTTGGCATTAAATTTAATTGTTTAGCTGTTAAAACAAGATACGCCATAATATAAAGCGGTTTTTCATAGATTCTGTACATCTCTGCTGGAGGTTATGGTGAGGTGGTGGGAATGGTAAGACGACATAGAAACACTAGGACAGGGTACTCAATGAATTCTATCGTAACAAAATTATCCTTACCAATTATGTTAACTTTTTTCCCAAAATTATCACATTTCTTGAATTTTGTAGCCTTTCAATTTGAAGTTCTTCGTCATGTTTTAAAGGTTACTTTTTTGCTGTCTGCTCGCTCTGTGAGATTTCTAAGAAAATTACAGTTGCATTCACTAAACTCTCTCACATATCTGAAATATTAAATTATCATTGGGTGGTAAATAGACTTTAGTCGATGACATACGGTATACGTTGTATAGTGGAACTTGAATAAGACGTACCCATAGGGAAAATGAACAAAAGTACTGAAGTACTTACTAAGCGGAGTACATTTTAACCGAATCATTTATGTATTAGATTGGAGAAAATAAAATCTTTTAGTGGTGGTAAGTACGTATTAACAGCCGAGGACGTCTAACCGAATTCTACTGTAATGTATGTTGCGGTGAGACGCGTTTCGCGCTGAAACGTATATAACCTGCACCATACATATTTCAATATTGCTTATATATGTTAAACTTAAAAGGTTATATAATTATATATAACGAATCCATACTGATTGGTTCTCAGGGGGCTTACAATCTGGGTGAAACCAAATAACCGAGCCGTAAAATATGTCAACCAACCATTAGGGTGCTCTAAAAAGTTCCAAAGTTGAATCCTTAGATGCACAATCTTCAAATAGTTTACCTTGATCACCAGATATTCAACATAAAAGTTACAATTTTGAGATGATTTAGTGGTCGTGCAAGGTAACCCCCCACGTGCCGATTTATAATGGGATTTGTCCGGTTTGGGGCTTAAAGTTGCAAAAGGCATACTTCTGATATTCAAAGACACTAGTAACTTTATTTTTCGGTGATATTGGTGAAAACAGTTGAGACCAGGCTTCGTACTTGAAATTATTAATGGTCCAAACTGATCACCAATATCTCCGAACAGGTAGATTTTAGGTCATTAAAATGTATTATTAGCTGATATATTCAAGCCCCAAACTGGACATATCCTATTATAAATCTGCACGAGGGCAACCTACTTTGCGGGACCACTAAATCATCTCCAAATTGATTGAAACTTCTATGGTGAATATTTTGTGATCAAGGTAAACTATCTAAATAGTGTGCATCTAAAATTCAAACTTGTTTTTTGGAGCACCCAAACGTACATATAGAGATATCTATTAGAGCATTAAAACTCGAAATATAATTATTCTCTTGCATATAGTATAATGTTTCACGCAGAGCAGGATTATTCGAATGGCGAATGGTTCGTCGCTGATATTTCTTTGAATGAAATTATTGAATCCTCACTTTCATTCTCTCATTCATTTAACAAATAATAAATGACAATAATCCACCCCCTCACGAAATAAAAATACCACTCTCGCGTGCCATTTGATATTACTAATGCCCACTTTCTCTTTGCGCTTATACAAAATACTTTCCAAAATGCCCACTCTCACTCTCCTATCAATTCTATTCAGCTTTAGAACAAATTCATGTTTCCCAACAGTTTGTAATCCCATTCGAAGAGATATCAACGACGAAACGTCCGGCGACGAAACATCCAGGGGACGAAACTTCTGTTTACCAGATTATTCTTACTTGGCGCAGCACATCAGGTAGGAAATCCTACTTGGGGTAGTGCAAAGTAGGAATTATTACATACACACTATTACATATACAAGTTTTTTATTGCGACCTATTTAGGATCTAATATGAGTATAGGAGTTCCATGCGGGTTTGAGAACAAATACATTGATTGACCACGAAATATTCGATACAAATACTGTTAAAATAGGCCATGCTATACCATACTATGCCCCTAAAACTCCAGGTAAACAATTGAAAGCTAGTTTCTAGAATTTTTTCAGAATTCGTCAAAAGGTGTGGAAATATATATACTACACATAATTTTTTATTGCTATACACTGTAACAAAATGCAATACGTACATACGAATATAAATTATTTCTCTGAAGTATTGATAGCAACGACAGTTCATTGTGGTCTCGTACAATGATTTGGTAGTGAGAAAATAAAACCATAAAATTGTTTTCCATTTTTGTAGAAATGTGAAATTTCGCATAGATATTCGAACTTGATCGTAGAGTCATCATTTGACACCTACAATTTTCAAGTCCCTACGATTTGACAGGTCTTCAATCAGTTCAAACGAGCAAACAAATCCTAGCGTTTTAATATATAAGATGATTACTATTCGGTATAACTTGTATGTTTTATAGATCCACCAAATATGTAGGGGACGCTGTAAGCCTCTCAGTGGGGTCCAGGGTAAAAGCCCCTGGAAGCTCACCACAATTTGTCTCACAATTTGGAAAGATTCATTTAATTTTGAGGTTCTAGAAATAAAAATTAACTATGAAGACACTCTCATCAATTTTTTTAATAATTTAGTAAATAAATATTCAGATTTTATCCAGTCAGGGAGTGCATCTGCCCCACATGACCCCCTCCCTACGCCCTTGCTCGTTTATCTGGAAAGAACTCCGGACGGACAATGTAATACTAGGAGTTTTAATGAATCACAGAATATTGTGCTAACCTCCGAAACTCCAGTTTTAACGTGGGACCCCTTAGCAGCAAAAAATATTAGTAACAGTGCAGAATTCAGGATTTTGTATAGGGAGGAAAAAAAAGGAGTACGTGAAGTGACGGCTTGTGGTTTTCCCTCTTGAAAAAGAATTTGTACGCTTAAATATCGATCTCCTGTTGTCTCACAAAAATTAAAAAAACAAATTTAAAACATTATATTACTAGGTATAGATTAATCATAAATACACGTATGCACAGTGGCGACTCCAGAGATATTAATTTAGGGGGGCTAACTATTCAACTGTCCTAGAATGAGAAGACAAGTGTTAATGTAGGGGCGTAGCCAGGATTTTGGACTGGGGGGCTTGCCTCCCAGAAAATCTTTGACGCTGGAATATGGATCTACAGCTATTCTAGCCATCTATGGAGCAATAATTTTGTCTAATTTATCTTATTATTCATTCATTTTGATGCATAAATATGAAGACAGTAGATGCAACTTTATAACTCTATTTGAGGGGGCTATGGCCCCCTCAAATGCCTCCCGTTGCGACGCTACTGCGTATGCACATATGCCAACTTGAGCCACAATTAAATAGGGACACTGTGTTAAATTTCACGATGCGGGACGCAATAGAAAAATACTGTCTAAATCCTTTTTTTTGACACAGGTTTTTTATTTTGTCTCATCGGGATTTTTTGTCATCAATTTTTGCATAAATTGTTTTATTCAAAGTAATTTCAATAGCAATATCATCGGACTTTTTGTCTATCGGGTTTTTTTGTCGCCTGGAAAGTGTAATCAAATGGACAAAAAACCCGATTTCGACTGTACGTATTATAAATGGAATAAAAAAATACTGGACATAATAGGGAATTTTATTGTAAAAACGGGACACTCTTGAAAATTGATCATTAGCACTATATTGATTATTATTACCAAGTCATAAATGAGGTTCATGATTACTTTAGCCATAGCCTACTCGATAAAATGCCTCACAGTAGGTGAAAAGTATGGACTAGGGATGGAGTAGTAGCCGACATGATTAGAAGAAAATCGTTAACCATGCAGAATAGGCCTTAAGAATGTATTACAGTGAAACCTCCTATAGTAAACACCTCTGGTTAATGAACACCTCGATCTACTGACAAAAACTCGGGTACCGAAGGCGTTCAATATAGAGAGGTTTGACTGTACCAGCATTTATAAATATGATGTCAGAGTACATATATCTGTTGGTAAAATTTTGATTAGTTATCATATCATTGCGCAACAGGTCATTTTAAGAACGATTTTAGCGATTTTCGAAGCTGTTTTAACCCTTCTAAATGATATTAAGGTATGATTTTATGTAGAACCAAGATTAGTACTAGTTGATCTGAAAAATAGAATTTTTCAATGGAATGTTGTTATATTCCTGCGTTGCTATGGCAAAGCACTTTGGTCAGTTTGGGCTATATCGTGCAAACTGTAGTAACTAGGTCTTCAAATTTGGTCATATTTGATAGGCAATCGATTACTTTCTATTAGGTACTAATACGCAGAGCGCGCTTGTTAATAATTAATTTGAGCTGAAGCTTACTTATGATTTTCCAAAATTAAATTTAGTGTTGATATAGTCACATGCTTATACATACTCGATGCACTTTAGATCACAAGCAACACCATAGCAACATATGAATTTGACAACATTTCATTCTCAAAATGTTTGATTTGTATGTAATATGCTACCAATTTTACAACTTTTTGTTTTATAGCGCATAATATTTTCACCAATTGCTGGACTATGTAGATATGTACCCAAATTAGTCGTAGTATTATATAACTTGAGTTAGTCAACTCATTTGATTATGGATGCGTCATGATGATGCAATAATTATTACTCATCATTGATAGTTTATGTTGGTAGTATCATCTAGGGGTGTTATTATACATAACCTGTGATTCAATTTAAATTTCTAAGCTCTTATAATGGCAAATACATGGCCGAAATTGTCAAAAATGTGACAATGACGTCTTAAGTCCGTGATTTGGTGATATTTTCGTTAGAGACTCGAACTTGCGCGAGCCATTCACAAAATACTACGTTGTCCCAAAAATAGCTTTCTACGATTGGCAGTTTCATCAAACAATTCCGTAAGAGATAGATATTTATACGCCAGTCGGTATAGCATATGTTCGGCGCCAAGTAATAATTTGAGCAAAGTAAGAATACTTACTTGGCGCAACAAAGTTGGAATAATTTGTGTTTTAGTACAGCTGCTGCCCTTATGGCATGGACGACATGCCCATTTCTGTGTAGGTACGTACGAGCGCGCTGCTGCGAAATATAACTAGCCGATTCATATGAAATTTGGCATGTAGGATCTCTTTATGCTGGGCAAGCGCTACTGGTCCGGGTTTTAACTTGACCACTTTGAAAAGGGGCCCCCAGTTACCTTGGTTAAACTGGATCACTTCTAAAACCATGGCGCCGGCGCTGTTATGGTATAGATATGCACTGTCAATAAAATTTTGCGAAATTCCATCACTTCTGGTTTCTAAAAGCATATATCAATATTCTAATCTTTGTTGGGAGCATAGACTCCTTAAGTAAAGGCATTCAATCTCGGATTCTGAAACTTGGGTTCATTGTGTATTATTGATATCTCGTAATCCGCTCAAGTTAGACATGGGGAAATGTATTATTGTTAAATAGGAAGTAGTATTTTTGGACTGCCTTGATCAAGTTGCCTTACTTCAATTATGTGTGGAATGTGAGGTTAGTGGTTTTCACACTTGTTTTCAACAGATTTAACCTTTGATCATCGAAAAGTCGCGATATCGCGGATGTCTCCAGCCATTTTCAATGGGAAAGAAGCCATAAAGTTGTACCACTGTGGTACATTTCGGTAGTCTTAGGTTAACCAATTTCGCACTGAATAATGTGAATATTTGACGAGTTATTAGCATATACGTATATGCATATCTTCATTTTTCACATCTTTTAGTCAAATTTATGAAACTTTAAACCCCCCAGTTGTAATATGTGGCGTAATTTATAAAATATATTGGTTTGCGACGTTCGCTTTCACGTCCTTAGTGAACTCATTTTTAGAAAAAGGCTTCCTAACTTTTATCATATGCCCCTAGTTTAAAAATTTCTAATCAAATCTGTCTCACTTTATATATGAAATTCGATTTTGACATGAGAAAAATAATGTCAATGTTCGAGCGTAATGCCAACATAGTTAATTCACGATTCCACGATTTTCAAGGAAGTACTTTTGCATAGATTCGTGAGATTCTTATACTACATAACCATGGATGGTTTTTAGTGCAGCTCCTGTAGGGAGATGCCCTTATGGCATGGACGAAGTATCTCATCCGTCCGTATGTATGTATGTATGTCCGTACGCTACTGCAAAACCTAACAATCTGATTTTTATACCAAATTCGTATGTAGGATCTATTTATAGTGTAGGTGTGCACCGTCAATATTTTTCACAAAATATCATCACTTCCGGTTTCTCTAAGTATATATCCATATTTTAACACCCGCACTACAAAGCTTTGTTTAAAGATATAAGTAAGCTAGCAACGACTAATATAGGGTATTTCACAATGCAGAATGAGATTTGCGCACTTTGAAAGTAATACTGTGAATATTTTACGAGTTACTACTTAGGTCATTTCATAAGTACTGAGCCGTGATCTGTATTCAGAAGTTAGTGAAAATATACTATTTTCGATTTGTCCATTGTATAGCTCAGGGGATCAGCTTTCGATTTGCATATAGGATTGTTGTGATAGAACAATTATGGTGATTGGTAAGTTCGATTTATATACATGGTTTAGGTGACTGTTGAAAAATTGGAACCTCCCCATTGAAAATGGCTTAAATGAATTTGGTGATTTTTTTTTGAATTCGTGGAATAAGATCATTACAAGGTTAAATAATTAAGAACATATGTGTGATGAAGTAAACGGGAGGTGCTCAGTACAATAACCTGTGATAAAAAGTAATTATGCAACTTTACGTGGATTTTATCCCAATTTTCTCCCCATAAAAATGGGACAAAAGTGGTAGTATACCATTTCATAAACAATTTATTTCCCAGCCTAAAACCATAATGCTACAAATAAATCAATATTTATGTCTTTTTTTATATGTAGAATTTAATGGAAGGATCAGTTTTAATACAAATTTGCTCAGGAATGAAATACAGCCTTAGGGAAATCAAAATTCACGTTCGAAGGCAGTATCCTAAACTGATGTACTTAAATCGGATGTAGGAACCACAATAATTGTCCCATCACAGTAATTCTGTATGCAAATCGAAAGCTGATCTCCTGAGCTATACAATGGACAAATCGAAAATAGGACAGGGTTGGCTAATTAAACCCACCCCCCGGGTTAAACCCGGATTTAACCCGGGCTGGGCAAAACCCCCTTTTGTGGGTTAAACTGGGTTAAAGTGGGTCTTATTCTAATGTACTTGTAAATCAAGTTAATTTTAGCCATATCAATTGTTTGGATTGAAAATCCTTATACTGCAAGTATTATACTGAGATTCCGGATTGATGTTTTTAATAAGACCTGATGTACAAACATGGAATTTCTTAAAAGTTACAACAATCTGAAGTGTTTTAAGTAAACAATCAAAAGATACTAGTATATAGAGCAGTTTGTTCATCTTACCTACTCTAATCATAGCAGGTACTACATGTATAATGGCAAGTTTTGTTGGTGGCCCAGTGATCCTGTTCAAAGCTTTTTTCTAAAAGTAGAAGGTCCAAGGTGAGGCGCATAAATGTTTCTATCGAGCGGATATTTTCTAACTTTAGTTTAGTCCAGAACAAACTTCGAAATAGATTAGACTTAGAGAACTAGCAAAATTGGTAACCTGTTATCGGGAATTGAGAGGTTCAGTGGAGTTTGACTGGTGATTTGCTTTTCATTATATAATAATTAATTAATAATTAATTATATCGTTGAATTTGAAAACAAAGACAATGACTGGGAAAATCCGTTTCTGGAGAATAAAACCCGTTTTAACCCGGGTTTAACCCACTGGGCTGGGCAAAACCTATTTAACCCGGGTTAAATGCCAACCCTGAAATAGGATAATTCTACTAACTTCTGAATACAGATAACGGCTCTAATGAAATGACCTAAGAAACATACTGATATATATACAGGGTGGCATTTAAGTTCTGTTACAAGCTTCATTAGATATAAAATTTCTTATACTCAAACGATCTTAGTTATTATGGTCCTTAGAGATTGTAATTCGAATATTTTCAATGATTTTAAAAGATTTTTCGATTCTATGACTTAGAAATGTGTTTTGTATGGTGAGTTTTGAGAAAAAAAAATGTGTTCTGGCACGCAGCGAAAATCGCGAATCAGGGCCCACTGCTTCTGTAAAAAATGTCTTCATAATCGATGTCCCATGACGATTTAGCACCAGGTACCTTTCATTCACCATAGAAATATTTCATAAATCCACTGAATTCGTTATCAGAAACGAGAAAAAGTTATTCAGTCGCAGTTCAAATTAGGTACATTTTGCAAAATTCCCCAAATGGCACTTTTTTTCACATCACAAAAAAATCTGATCCAATTGGTCCTCAAAATGCACTGATCTGAACATCTTATATTTCTACAAACTTAGAGTGTTCGAGGAAAATGTGTGAGCTAATATTTCCTAGAATTTGAAGACTCTGGGAAGATAACTTGAAAAGCAGTGGGCCCTGATTCACGATTTTCGCGGCGTGCCAGGACACATTTTTTTTTCTTAAAACTCACCATACAAACACATTTCTAAGTCATAGAATCGAAAAATCTTTTAAAATCATTGAAAATATTCGAATTACAATCTCTAAGGACCACTAAGATCGTTTGAGTATAAGAAATTTTATACCTAATGAAGCTTGTAACAGAACTTAAAAGTCACCCTGTACATATTTTCACACCTTTGAAAAATATTTATTTTAAGCTAAAAGTGAGTTCTCAACGGCTAATATAGGATAAATTTTTTGATACGTAATGATGACGTCATAACAGGGTGATGAGTCATCTTTTTTTATGGGAGTTGTAACATATTTGAGATATATAAATGTACACAATCAATAAAATTTCAGCTTTCTATAACCTAAAATGGCTGAGTTTTAGTCGAAAAACTGAAATTTCTAATCATAAAAAAGGTAACAATGACGTCATAATTCCATGATGAGCCGACATTTTCGTTTGAGCTCAGAACTTAGTGGAGCCATAGCCAAAATACTCCCACATGCTAAAAATCAGCATTCTGTACCTGGCAGTTTCTATTCGTTACAGATATATATATATATATATATACAGTGGACTCCGTTTAATAGGGTCACATCGGTCAGAGGACATTTTTGCCCGATTAAGCGGAGAACCTTATTAACCGAAAATTTTGTATTAGCTTCTATGTGTGAGCTATTCCGGTTCTGCCAAAAGTGACCCGATCAAACGGTTGACCAGATTAAAAAGTGACCCCATTAAGCGGAGTAGATGTATCTACTATATACCAAGGCTGGATTCGGTTAACCGGCTAACCGCCGTAAATCTCGGTTAACGGTTAAGGAAATCCTCGATCGGTTAACAGATCGGCTTTATTTTATATTTACACTAAATATTTACACTAATTTCATTGTTTTTCTACGGAGATTCATGAATATTACTTCAAAAAATTTGATAATACAGTATATTTCCTATTTTATAATCATATAATATATTTCGAGACCACTGAAAATTATAAAATTTTTGATACCAGGTTAAAGATTAGTCCAAAAATCCATATTTTTACTAATTTATATTGCCATCGGTTAACCGGTTAACCGCTCTGGAGAAAACCAAAATAACTGAGCCCTAAAATCGGTTAACCAACCCCAGCCCTGTACACACAAACATTTTATGCTAAAAGCGAGCTCACAACTACTAATTTAGGGTATTTAAGATGTAGATTCCGATTTTCGCATTTTGAAAGTAAAAATCTGAGCATTTTATGAGACTATTAACACATTGATATATACATATTTTCACACCTTTTTTAAAAAATTCAGTTAAGAGCGAGCTCTCAAAGGCTAATATAGGATATTTCAATATGTAGATTTCAAATTTCAAGCTTAAAATGCTCTAAAATGAGTATTTCCCGAAGTATCCGATATTCACATTTTAAGTTCCTTCGAGTCACTTACTGGAGCTGCACTATCGGTCTGTCGACAGACATTTTTTAGTTTAGAATTTTGAGATTATCCGTTGAATCGTGAGATTTTGTTTCGCTTACTTATATGGCATTGTGGGTCAAATTAGCATCGTAGAAGAGGTGCATGAGTTAGTCCTACTCTCTATGTAGGCGTTAGTCCTACTCCAAAAAATGGCATTAGTCCTACTCCTAGGATTGGCATTAGTCCTACTATTTTCAGATGTAGGCGTTAGTCCTACTCCTAAGATTGGCATTAGTCCTACTATTTTCAGATGTAGGCGTTAGTCCTACTTCTTTTCAGATGTTGGCATTAGTCCTACTCTTAAAATCGGCATTAGTCATACTATTTTCAGATGTAGGCGTTAGTCTTACTCCAAAAACTATTTCAATTGATCCTCACCAAAATGTACCATTTATCCCTGTTATTCATTGTCACTCACTTAAAATGCCACTCAACCACCTCTTCATTCATAAATGCCTCTTTCATAGTCTTTGGCTAATACTCTCAACTCAAAATGCTGCTCTTCGCTCTCTTCTTACATATATCTCATTGAAATGGTGGACAATTGTGGGAGTAGAACTAACGCCTACACCTGAAAAAGTAGGACTAATGTCAATTTTAGGAGTAGGACTAACGTCTACATCTGAAAATTGTAGGACTAATGCCAATCTTAGGAGTAGGACTAACGGCTACATCTGAAAATAGTATGACTAATGCCAATTTAGGAGTAGGACTAACGTCTACAAGTCAGAATTAGGACAAACGTCTACATGTGGAGTAGGACTAACGACGCGTCCCCTTCTACACTACAAAACCATCCATGGTTATGTAGTATAAGCATCTCACGGATATGCATACTACTAAGTGATCTGAGACATCGGAAGCGAATGACGGCAACTTTATTTTCTAAATTAATATACTGTACTTGTATGAGTATCATACAGTAAGGCATGTGAAAAAGATGGGGTGAAACAATACATTCGCCCCTCTTGCTCCCTGGATTCAACCCTTGGTTGCACATATTTAATTTTTAAGGTTAAATCACGGCGTAGCGGTCGAAATTAAAAAATTATCAACCAAACTTGTCTAAAAGTGGGATTTTTTTAACAGCAAGCGAAGCGCACTTATATAGTACAGTCGACTATGCTTAATAGGGCCACTGTTTAATAGAGTCAATCGCTTAATCGGGCCACTTTTGGCAGGACCTTTTCGTCCGAGGTAAGAACTTAGTCGAGCCATAGCCAAAAGACTCCCATATGCCAAAAATCAGCTTTCTGTGCCTGGCAGTTCCTTCAATCAATTCGTTATACAGAGATATAAATATATATACATGCATACATATACACAAACATTAATCGAGTTTTAATAGTAATAAGCGCGCTTCGCTTGCTTGCGCTGCGCGGCTGGCGGACACTTTGTGTCCGCCAGAGGCGCCCTTTGGGCGCCTCGAGTCACATTGATTAATTATATGTGGGATAACATCTCTAAATACGTCTGTCCAACTGTTATAATCGATATTGCAGGAAAAAATCACCAAATTTGAAAATTTTGATACGTAATGATGACGTCATAACAGACTGATGAGTCATCATTTTTTATTATAGTTGTAGGAATATTCAGAATATTTTGCACGAAATGTTAATTTTTGGACGAGCAAAGTTATTTGAAAGGGGAGAGTCGCTCAAAGGGCGACTGAGGATTGTAAACAAGTGTCCGTAGACCGCGCAACGTTATTATAAGATTAATATCTCTAGAATAAAGAAATATAAAATTAAATCAATATAACATTATACGACAATTAATTTATATTTAGGTCGAGTCATCATCTCGGAAATATTGCAAAATATTCCTTTATTTTATGCGGGTTACATATTCAAAAAGGGGAGGAAATGAGTAGCCACATAATCGGGAATTTAAAATTCACTTCTCTAAATAACAATTATTTATAGAAAACATTTGATAGCTATGATTCTAATATATAATATAATCAAAATATAACGGCGATACTAGTATATCATTGAAATAAACAAAACTTCTTCCGATTCTCACAGTACCCACCTTACATTTATTAATTTCAATCCTTCAAAATATTTCCAACTAAATTGTAGGCTATAAAGATGCTAAAAGAATTATGTATTTAAAAATGTGTTCGTAAGGTCTATATATATTTACCAGCATCAAGAATAGAATACTTTGAATTGAAAACATCAGGATATCATACAAATAATATTAAATAAAATAAATTATTAGTAAATCATCCAAAAAACTCTTGGAGATTACAAGATAGGCTAATCTAAAGTTATCAACTTTAATATCTGATTTAGTTATATTAAAATATGCCAAACAGGGAAACGTTCGAAAAGTATTCAAAAGAGGAGTTTGACGAATTTACTAATCTTTCAGGGCTGTATCCTGGTTCTCTACGACAAGAAGAAGGCTAAACATTCTAATGGTTCGACTGGCGCATGTGTTTGTACCTAGTTCAAGTCTTTGAATTTGAGGCTCCATCTTTCCAGTCGCGACGAGTAATGATCATCGCGTGAACATCTGTGGTACAATAAAATATCATTCTTCAGATGATGAAGGATGAATGAGTACATATAGAATGAAGTTTCCAGCATCATCAATAGCCTATAGCAAGGGCTGTATAGAGAGTTTGGAGGACAACGTTCATGTGCAACGGCATTTCATAGATTAAAGCAACCCCGCTGATGCTTAAAATAAGAAAACAAGTACATTGCATCTCTCTTCCCTCTTCATAACTAATTGAAGGAATCTAAACTATAAGTCTGCAAAAGTAATCTAAAAATTGAAAATAACAAAAACATAAACACTTTAAGTCAAAATATATTGAATTGGAATATGATGTACAATCTCTCTTAATTAACTTAAAATGGCCGAAATACTTGCATTCAAAGCAGAGCAGGTGGCCTCTTTCTTATCAACGAACGTAGCAATAATGAGAAAGGATTCTATGGGGTGAAGGTAATTCAGTCAGTACGAAGATTCCAAAAATAAGGTTTCCTTCCTTTCTTGCCCCTGAGTTCGACCTTTATTTAACTAATTATGTAGAAGGACAGAAAAAAGTCTAGTAACAAGATTTTTGATTGACGAGTCATTTCTAGTCTTCCTAATCCCATCATTATCCTGATCAGTAGTTGTTTATGCTTATATAATATCCCTCAGCAAGACGCATTCTTCTCTTCCACCACTACTCCACCTGCAAAAATATAATCCCAATAAAAAATCACCTGCCCATCTTCTTATCAGGTCTACCATTGTCTTGTTTGAAATACGAAAAATCCCCTCAAAGACAGGACAGAAGATTTCAAGATCATATCTCTTAAACTGTAGCTAGGAGAGTGGATACGGTCGGCCGGACACTATCACTCATTTTGGAACGGTGCACCTATACTATCATTAGAATTCTAGATCCTTTCTAATAGTATAAGAAGCACACTAAAAATAACATGGTGTTTGTTTAAATTATAATGTTATACTATCCAAGGAAATCATAATAAACGGGCGGGGAGTGGAATTTAGCGAGACATAATAGAAAATTATTGTATTTGTATTACCAAATATCGGGACAGAATAGAGAAATTTCATGAAAAACTGATGAAAATTAGTCTAATAAATGAGTAAAATAAGTGTGGTTGACAGATCTATAGTGCATTTCCAGTAAGTGAGTCGAAAGAACGTGAATGTGAATATTGGAATCAGGGATTTACTTGCTACTTACTACCCCTTTTCTTTTCTTTTTCGAGGAAAAATGGAGTAAATATTCTGGATGCAAGTAAATTTCACGGACACCTTGAGAAATTGGACACGGTTAAAATTAAGAAAATTCTGATTCTGAATTACTCAAATATCTTTAAAAATCGATCGATGCACACTTGTTTCGGTCTTACACTACACGATCAATGATTTCTTCACCTTACCCCAACTAAATGCCGGTCAAAAAATAGGTAGCAAGTAAAAAAAAGTAGCGAGTAAGTAAACTAAAACTAAAATGGAGGAAAAAATAAAGTAGCAAGTAAACGATTTGCAAAAAAAATCCGTACAATTTTGAGTGAAATTTGAATATACAAATTGAAATACTCTTAAAATGTGTATATTACATTTGTTAATAACTCATGAAATATTCACAACCGGATTCTACACATACCCTATATTAGCAGTTTAAAAAGCGCTTCTAGTTTTTTAAAAAAATTTCTTAATTAATTAGCACTCAGAAGTGCCCTTATACCGGCTCTGGAAATTAGTAAATTCGTCATAAATATAACCATAGCCTACTCTAATAATGCCTCACAGTAGACTGAAAATCATGGACTAGGGATGAAGTAGTAGCCGAATGGATTAATAATACACGATTAGCCTAAATCGTTAACAATGTAGAATAGGCATTAATAATGTATTACCAGCATATATAAACATGGTATCAAAGTACATATATTCGTTGGTAAAATTTCGATTAGTCATCATATCATTGCGAAACAGGTCATTCTAAGGACAATTTTAGCGATTTTCTAAGCTGTTTTAACGCTATTTCTAAATGGTATTAAGGAGTGATTTTTGTGTAGAACCAAGATTAGTACTAGTTGATTTGAAAAATTTAGAATTTTTCAATAGAATGTTGTTACATTCCTGCGTTGCGATGGTAAAGCATTTTGGTCAGTTTGGGCCATTTCATGCAAACTGTAATGACTAGAGCTTCAAATTTGATTGTGTTTGATAGGCAATGGACTACTTCCTATTAGGTGATAATACAACTTGAACTTCTAAATTCAACGAGTTTTCAGTTATGGGTTGATTTTAAGAATGTGACCAAAACACTAAATTGTCGCATAACTCTGTAATCTGTGAATTTAGAAGTAAAATTTGTATTATTACCTAATAAGAAGTAGCCAATTGCCTATCAAATACGATCAAATTTGAAGACCTAGCTCTTGCAGTTTGCAGGATATGGCTCAAACTGATCAAAATGCTTTACCATAGCAACGTAGGAATGTAACAACATTCCATTGAAAAATTCTAAATTTTTCAAATCAACTCGTACTAATCTTAGTTCTACACAAAAATCACACCTTAATACCATTTAGGAATAGGGTTAAAACAGCTTGGAAAATCGCTAAAATTGTCCTTAGAATGACAAGTTGCGCAATGATATGATGACTAATCGAAATTTTACCAACGAATATATGTACTTTGATACCATGTTTATATATGCTGGTAATACATTCTTAATGCCTATTCTACATTGTTAACGATTTTAGGCTAATCGTGTATTAATCCATTCGGCTATTACTGCATCCTTGGTTATTTTACTGTGAGGCATTATTAGAGTAGGCTATGATATAACCTATTGCGCAATCATAGACAGCATCCCTGTCCATTTTTGAGATTTCGATAGCAGGCAATATATACAGAGGGCTATGGTTTAACGTAAAAAATCCTAAAAATATTATTAAGGAAAAATATCATATAAATTATACTGAATGAATCATGAGAATTATAACAGATCTGTATCAAATAATCGACAGCAAACGGAAACGATGAATTTCGAAGCAAAGTATGAAATTAAATAATAAATTCATGCTCATAACATAGTAAATGTGTAACTTATTCTCCTCGACAGTTCCTCCTAAACACGACAGTAGTAGCTGTGAGCAACTAATGCTATAAATTTAAGAGCGAGAAATTGGAAGAGAAATGATTATTTCTGCGAGCTGCTACACTAAGAAATAACACGAATTTGAGGATTCCTGTCATAGTAATGAGCACTTAATCAACTGGACTTTTTAGGCTTTTCGGCTTCTTTCTGTTGCTACTCTTCGCAGGCTTTTTAGCTACCTTAACCCAATCATCTGCTTGAGAATTTTTCTGCTTTTTCCCAGTATTAAGATCCTCCCAGATACGTCGACACAGAACATTAGTCCTCTCAGAGGTGCCAAGTAACTCTGACCCAAGCTGAGTTATCTCAAACAAGCTGGAAAACCCCTGCAACAAATGCACAGTAGTTGGGGGGTCTAGATTGCGGTTTAGATAGGATATTTCTCCTGTAACCCAATCATAACAAGCCTTACTCAGTTTTATGCCATCAGGTTTAAATGTGTGTTCTGAGTCATTATTGGAACTGTGTTGTTTCGATTTAGAAGCAATGGCGGGTGGATTTGTTTGGCCGATATCTTGATGTGTCGGCATGAACACATCGTCTGTAGGAGAGGGTAGCACCGCACTTTTAACTGGAATGGTCGAGACGTTTCTTCCTGAACTTCTCTTCGTGGTGATGGGAGTTGATTCCTCGTTACTCTTCGTGATTTTAGCCCAAGAACCAGGCTGCTGTTGCTGGAGCATCTGAGACTCGATGAAACGAGTCCTTTCGACAAGCGATTCATTCGCTTTTAAATCCTTCTTCTGCTCTGATTCGATGGAAAGGAAGGAGGGAAGATATTCGATATTAGCAAAGCTCCAAGCAGAGTCAGAACTCTTCGATTTTGAAGCGCTCAATTGCTTTTCTGAAAGGAAATCTGCTAATTGTGTAGGAGACTCTTGCTTATAGCTCACTCTGTCAGTACGCTCCTCCCTGCGCTGCTCGCTCAGGATTTCAGAAAAGTCTACAATTTCTTTGGGTTGCAAAGGGATTTTAATATTTTGGGACCTTTTCCCCTTTCTCATCGAAAAGGAGTCCAGTTCATCAAGTTTGATATTAGGCGAGGAAGAGAGTTCTCCGTTAGGAGGATTCACACCCGGGATGTCCGAAGGAATTTGAATTGGAGTTGAATCAGATTCCTTTTTCGACTTCTTTTTCTGCTTTTTGGTCATTACCACCTTCGTCCAACCAGCTTTAGAGTCACCTTTGTTAACGTTGTCGCCCTTATCGCATAGGGGAGAGACTGTTTTTCGCTTCGGTTTTTCTTCAGTGATTTCCTTCAGAGGTTGAGAGTTTGATTGCACAGCTGATTTTACTTCTATTTGCGATGTATCAGCTGAGTCATGTGCGTTGTCTGATGCGAACAGATCCAAGCCATCGGTTTTAGTGGCATTGTTATGTGCAAGTTGTGTTGAGTCATTATCTGTCCCATTACTCATCTGTCTAGGTATCTTAGGAGGCCCTTGTAACCACATATTGATTGGAGGTTGAGGTGGGATTACTTCGGTTTTAGAATTTTCAATATGTTCAGAATATTTAGAAAATGTCTGTTGGCTTCTATCTTCAGGAGAAGAGGACAATAATGACACTTTGAAACCTTCGTCATCTTCTGTATTTGAATTCTTATTGACTTCATCATTCTCGTAGTTCCATTCTGGACTATTCGAACCCAAATTAACGTTTTGAAATTCCTCACTGAGTTCTCCAGAATCCAGATAACGGGACGACAAGTTAGGTGCAGGACATGGATCGGGTTCTTCATAAGATTTCTCATTCTGTAGACTAGGAACTAGATCTTCAACAGGAGAGAAGTCTCTTGAAATTAGTAATTTTTCGGCGCCAGCAGAGAATGGCTCTGAACAATAATCAGTAATATTGAGTAAGTTAGACAATTTGAATGCCTCTGAATCGCATTCTCTCCACACAGGGAGTGTAGGTGGGAAGTACTGCCGATTATACCAACCATCCATGTATTCTGAAAGGAATGGCCCTTGCACATTACCTTTTGGGTCAATGTAGTACCAGAGATGTCTCGGATCTTGAGGGGGGAATGGAATGTTGGAATTGGAAATGTCGTTATCGGAATCGGAAATACTGTTCGTTCCTTTATCCGCATTATAATCTACACGATCAGGAAATGATAAATGAGGTTGATTGGAATGAGGAAACGCGCTTGGATTGAGAAAAGTATAAGATTGAGATTCTCTATTCTGATTCCACAGCTGTGACACCTGCTTCTCGGATTGAGAGTCAGAGATTTTGGAGACCTGTTTTTCAGAGCCTTCATGGATTACATCAGTTTTATCTTTGAATGCGTCATCATTCACTTTCCCATGTAATATAGTTTCATTTGTTTGAAATCCAAACTCATTCAAATCACTATCTGCTGAAGAAGAAGAATGGTTTGCTGTTGCTTTGTCAAATTCAACATTCTTCCCATCCTGTACGGTTGATTGGGGTTCATTGAGATCATTCATCTCTTCTCCAGGAAAGTATTGCCAATCTGTTGGTGATTTGAGCGGAGAAGCGGGCTCGGCTTCAGATACAGACTGGCCTCTACTATTCCCAGAAACTACACGTTCATGAGGAAATGAGGATGACAAGTCCGTTTTATCACTAGATAGACGGGAACGGTTGAAGGGACCTCTGGATGCTAACGACCATTTAGGTTCAGACTCCAAACTGGACGGTCCTAACCTTGAATTGTATCCTCTCCCCCTCCCAATCCCTGGAATAAATCGAGAATCTGAAGTTTTTGGATAAGACCTGGATGCGTACGAAACGTGATCCAATTCACTAGGCTTTGGGAAATAATAAGATTTATCAAGCAACTTTGATGCAAATGCTTGGTCCTCCGAGACAATCATTTTGCACAGCTGTAGGTTTTGAGGTGGTGGAGAATTCTCAATAGACCCAATAACATGAGTTATCTGGTCGCGTGAATACAATATTTCAGACAAGCCAGTATGCTTGAGGGGATTAGGAGACGTAGAACTATGGCTGCTCTCAGGCGGACTACGAGTCCAGGAAGGTTCGAACCGGCGCTCAGCAGTCTGAGATGAATTGGAGGTGGGGAAGGTGCGGGTAGCTCGGTAAGGAACTTGGTTCCTACGTTCATCGTTGAAAAGATTCTCCATACAACAACTAGACAAATTAAAAAAGGAAGGGACAAAATATGAATTAGTAAGAAAACTTATTTTTGATACTTAATTGGCAAGGAGGTAGAGATAGTAAGTCACAAACTAGTGGAACTAAGGCTGTCAGAGTAAACCCAGATCCTGGCTTTGTCACTGCTATCATAGATTCCTGAACCTGTCAGTTTTATAAGATTTATAAATATTATAGGAGCTAATGACAAACAAACCAAAAAGGTTACCGGTCGGTTACAAAGCCCAAATTTCCTGGCAGAGGCGCGATAGTGAGCCGCAATGGGATGGGCATCAAATCCCCTGGGTGGGTGGACAACAGAAAAGGTATGAAGTTACAATTTAACTTCCAAAATACGCCGGTATACTAGGTTCAAAATAAGAACAGCTTGAGATTAATCGTAAACTTCATCCCCGCACCCTCGATTCATCATCAAAACAAAGGGAGAAAATTTAAATTTATAAAGTTGGACATAAGGGGACCCAAGGCTAAAAGGTGGACAATACTCACCTAAAATTTGAGGAATTCGACATTTGGGGAGCTGTTTATTCTTTACATATTACGATATAAATT
This sequence comes from Aphrocallistes beatrix, assembly GCA_963281255.1. Classification (NCBI taxonomy): domain Eukaryota; kingdom Metazoa; phylum Porifera; class Hexactinellida; order Sceptrulophora; family Aphrocallistidae; genus Aphrocallistes; species Aphrocallistes beatrix. Next base: position 5,925,116 of record OY725490.1, read on the forward strand.
ATGACGTATACGTATATGACTACATAGGCGCCCAACTAGCTGTTTCGGGATGGGGGGCCCCATCCCGAGATTTTTTTAGGGATGGTGACGTATGTTTTCCCATCCCGAATTTTAGAGAATGTATGACATCTTAACTTGCATAATTACACATTATTGGAGAGAAAAATGTATGGAATCAATATACGTATAGTTTTAAAAAATAAGCAACATGTTTTTTGAAAAATTCTAAATAGATGTAAAGACTGTTCTAATCAATTGCTGCCCAGGATTAACTTGTTTGTTTGGAAGGCCCGAAGAGATTGAGCCTGGCCGTTGATCGGGTGATGAAGGTGTCCACTGTCTTTTGTATATTGATGGTTTTGCTCATTAACTTGTGTATTTGCAAAGTCGCACAGTGGTTCAGTCTCGCCTCAGTCATGGTAGTACGAATATACGTCTTAATCCGCTTGAGAGCGGAAAATGAACGTTCTGGACTACAAGTAGTCGCCGGAGACACGAAATAGATGCGAAGCATTGTGTGGGCATCCTTCGTAATGACAGCTAGCGCATCATTGGAGTCATAGACAACAGCGAGACTTTCGACTGACAGCTTGGCCATGTCCATCCCGGCAATCGCCGCCATCGCCGGTTGTGCAAACTCGAGATCTGGTAGCTAAATATGTCTTTGGTGAGACCATCTGAGAGGTCTGCCTTGTAACGCTCAAAAATGTTACTCACAGAAGCAGTTGCCCCAGGAGTACACAACGCCTCTTCAATCTCTTGCAAAGAAGCCAGTTCCTCAGTAGGGTACCGCACAAAAATGCTCTGTAGAGCCACATCATGGAAGTTCTTATAGAGATTGCTGGAGATTGCTCAATCGCTGGTTTACTGGCCCAAAGTGTAGCAATTGAGGGAGTCACACCGGAGAGCTTGTCCTTTTTTGAATGAGGCGCGCAAGCCATCGTAGAATACTTAGATACTAAATTTTTAATTTATACAAAATCTGATAATTGATATATCATACACAAAAATCCTAGGGAAACACATAAATAAACAGGTTCATGAGAACCTCCCATCTAAAATTGGTATGTACCATACGTTCGATTAAGAATCCAAATCATTTGAATCCCCATCCCGACAATTTGGAAAGTTGGGCGCCTATGGACTATATATACGCGTATATGTAAGCAACATTAAAACATTGTGAATTGACTCTCCCTATTGTTAAATGGGAAACTAGGGATTTCATAGTAGAATATCAGGGTTCTCTCTCCTGGGGGGGAAGCTTCCCCCCAAAATTTCTCATGAAATGTAATATAAATCGCAATATATTACTCGGGGTTCTATCTCCTGGTGGGGGAGCTTCCCCTATTTAACATCCTAGATGAAACCCTGAATATGCATCCTTCTCATCTCAATTTTAATAACGTTTTGTAATGAAAGGAGTGCATATATATTTTCCCGCGATCTTGAGAAACCCAACCGTATGCATTCTTCTAAATTTTGACTCCATCTTCACACATAAATGTACTATTCCAGTGCTGTAGCATTCCCCCGAAAAGAGTACGGCTATAATTAAAAGTTACCCAAAACTCTTGAGGTTTTATTTGAGGTGTCATAACTAGTACCTTAAAGGCATTTTATAAAAAACAGTCATTTTGTAGAGAAGACGGGACATCTTTTTTGAGTGGGGATATTTTTTATATAATGAATACTTTTCGAGTTATGCTGCCACAAAGGATTCGAGGTTGGAAATTTTGTCAAATTTTGAATTCAAAGATATTGATCTAAGCGGGAAAAAAGTAAATATAAAAAGACTCCAAATGGTGCTTGTTGGGGTTTGTGGTGGTAAACTACAAATTTCAACCTCATTCCTTCCCGAAAGTGGGCGTTTTTTAACAATTTGAATATAATTCACGAACACTAAATAACTGGTGAGACCTAAATACAAGCACAATAGAAAATACGCATAAAAAGTTAGTTGCTGTAGACAGGAACAATCTATTTTCGACAAGACGTTTCAATTCTTATTTATGTTCAGTCAGAAAGTGTTTGATCCAATTGAATTCGCACTCTTTAGAATGAAGTGCATGTCACTCTCCCTGTAGGTAATCGCCATAATATCCATTCTCTTCAGTAAACAGAGTATGTTCTCCTGGAAAGCAAGGAAACTTGATTTAAACAGTTTCAGAAACATTGGCGTCTCTGCAGAATGGTGAAGAATTTATTATTGTGAATTTGTTTAGAGTATTAATAATGTCAAATCTCCGAACCTTTCTTTCAATTGCATTCCTGACCTTTCAAGGCATAGTATATAGAGACATTAAAACGATAGCTGAATATACTGTATTATATGCGGGAAATCCTTGCATAATGATCTACAACGCATTTCATCAGCTGTCAAGGTAAGTAGAAGTTTAGTAAGAAGAGGGTTTTCTGTATCAAGTGATAAGCGAAATAAATGCATATAAGCTGAGATATTCAACCATAACAACAAAGTGTTACAAAGTAGGAACATATTTTGTTAATACTAAGTACACTCTAAGGTTGAATGCTGATGAATGGAATAGTGTCTGGTCATCGTTGACCTTTTGTTCCAACTGAACATCAATTTTGGGTATTGGGTGTTCAGTAGGCGACTATTCATGAATAATTCATAGTAAACAGTAACGTTTGAATATACGAGAAAATAGGAATAAGTAAATTGCATTTTCAAAAGTCTCTCAAAGACAGTTGGGAGTGAGTTTCCACATCATGACACAATATTATATGCTGCGACATCGTTCCCAGTGGAAGTACACTCACAACCAAAAAAGTTCTTTTCAGATACTAATTCAAGGTTCTCTCCGGCCTGTTATGGCGTATCGGTTGATACGCCTTCGGAAAGCTGATATATCCCTTTTGAATACATAAATCTATATACAGGGAGGGTGGCTCATAAGTTCTGATACAAGCTTCTTTAGGTATAAAATTTTTTATACTCAAACAATCTTAGTTATTATGGTCTTTAGAGATTGTAATTCGAATATTCTCAATGGTTTTAGAAGACTTTTCGAGTCTAAGACCTGGAACTGTGTTTTGTATGGTGAGTTTTATGGGGGGAAAATGTGTCCTGGCACGCAGCAAAAATCGAGAATCAAGGTCACAGCTTCTGTGGAAAATGTCTTCATAATCGATGTTCTATGACCATTTAACACCAGATACCTTTCATTCACCATGGAAATATTTCATAAATTCATTGAATTCATTATCAGAAACGAGAGAAAGTTATTATTTCACGTGTTCAAATTAGGTATAATTTGCAAAATCACCCAAAATGGCACTTTTTTTCACATCACCAAAAATCTGATCCAAATTGCTCTCAATATTTACTGATATAAACAAACATCTTAATATTCTACAAATTTAGAGTGTTCGATGGAAATGTGAGAGCCAATTTTTCCTAGAATTTGAAGACTCTAGAAAGATTATTCGAAAAGCAGTGAGCCCTGATACTCGATTTTCGCTGCGTGCTAGGACACATTTTCCCCCCATAAAAATAACCATACAAAACACAGTTCCAGGTCTTAGACTCAAAAAATCTTTTAAAGTCATTGAGAATAATCGAATTACAATCTCTAAAGACCATAATAACTAAGATTGCCTGAGTATAAGAAATTTTATACTTAATGAAGCTTGTCACAGAACTTATGAGCCACCCTGTAGTACATAGTATGTCTAATAAAACAAATACTAAAGACCTATCAGTGAGTAAAATGCAGTTGCAATGGCATTGTAGACAACTGGATATTTGACTCTGTATATAGGTACCAATACGCAGTAGTGTACCCAGGGGGGGGACAGGGGGCACGTGCCCCCCCTCAGGATTTAATGAACGAAATTTTACATTTATTTTGCTATCTTTCGAGGAGCATTACTTCGAAAATTCTAGGAATATTATAAAATAAATGCTGTCAGCTTTCAGGCCATGCCTCATTTCCGGAACGGGAAATAACATGATCTAACCTTAATATTAACTTCTATGTCTGGGAACTATTATGCTCTTTGAGATTTAAGCAGTTATCGCGATTAATCGGTGTGACAATTAAACTGAAAGACTTTATAATTAGGTACTTGGACCCGTCCTGAAATTAGGTCACTAAATTTTAGAATGGTCCTGTCCAGTCCCGGAAATTAGGCATCATAACTCGCAAAGGCGCCAAACCCAGGGCGGTTGGGGGGCTCGAGCCAATAGACAATACAAAATTTAGGGCTGAGCCGCTCCAAGAGCCCCCAAAAGGGTCCATGGATCTCCAAAGTTCGGCGCCCTTGTCAACTCGTCCAGTCCCGGAAATTAGGTACCTAGATTTTGAAATACCAATACTAAACATTTTATCGATTATGTTTCAAGAAATCAGGATGCTTTAGTACAACGAAAATCAAAAGGTTAGTTACAAATTTGCATATATTATACACAACCCCGACAAAAGTATTCGACCACTACGGAAACCTCCGTACAAATAGTATTAAAGTGGATCTATTCATAAAGGAATATGCACTCAAACAGTAAGAAATATTCTATTTTTGATTTCAGATTCGTAAACTACACATTCGAATTACTAATTTTTGAAAATATCACACAAATACTTATTCTCATTTTGAAAATAATCAGCCTCTGCCACTTTGTGTCACTAATTGCCATCATATAATGGCCGTGACTCGAGACAAGTAGGATCAAGTATCAAAGGTAGATATTTATAATTTTGTGAGTTAGTAATTGAGTTGAAGATTATGAGGAATTAGAATTGAAAATACATTTCTGCCTGTTTGAGTACATATTCCTTTATGAATAGATCCACTATAATACTATTTGTATGAGTTTCTGTGAGGTCGAATACTTTTGTCCGGGTACTGTATATATACGTATATACAAATGGTGTTTTTATAGTATAGATATGAGGTGATACAAAGCAGTGCTGGGTATGATAATAATTAGCCTTCAGAACTAATTAAATGAATAGAATGATCTTAATTAATTAATAAGGTTAATATTCGGTTAAAAATTTACCGAATATTAACTTCAAACTGAGTAATTAAAATTTGTAGACTAGATAGAAATCATATTTTGAAGTCGAGTACACGTTATATAGTGTTGTTGGATTAACTTGTAGAATAAATAGTAAGCTATTCGAGTCCATACCCTCAGAAACCATGGATCAACAATTGAACCATTATCTTAACAATAATTTTGAATATTACTCAAAAGGTTTGAAAATAAATATCATAAAAAACGAGAATGAAGCGAGTAAATAATTCTGCATTTGTGTTAAAAACATTATAATTTCTACTTTTAATTGTATACATTTGGCACCTTACTATCCTAGTAAATAACCTACCCAATCACAAGTAGTTCATGAAAATAGAATTGTTCAACAGGGAGCATTTGCATGCGATAATATTGAGCTCAAATTATAAAATAGAAAGACACTTTATCAGTAAAAATGAATTGATAGATAATAAACAACTTCCCGTAGGAGTCTACTGACAACATTTTTTGTCATCATTAGGGTAATCAGTAATGAGATACTTATGATCATCTGTATTCGGTAGGCTTTCATATTGATTCATGCTGTTTTCGCACAGAGTTTTGACCAGAAATTCCATGGACTCATCTACCATGTGATTAAGTTTGACAGAGATTTCTTGTGTATAAATAAAATCAAGTTCTTGGCCTAAATTCTTTATTTCCATCTCGCTTACTTCATGCATTCCCTTGAGGTCAGATTTGTTACCCAATAAAATACAGGGACACGTTTCACTAACTATTTTGTTGTCAATATCCCTTTTCCAAATGCGAACATCTTCAAATGTCTTTCGCTGTGTAATATCAAACATGACAATTGCAGCATTCGCTTTTCTGTAGAAAGTACTCGTCATGTTTTTCGCACTCTCTTGTCCCTGAATGTCCCACATGTGTAAGTGGACTCGTGGACCATGTGCAGAAATAATTTCCTTAACAAAGAAGTCGACGCCTAAGGTAGGCTTATAATTCTTAAGAAAAGTGCTGTGAACATATCTCGTAATGAATGAGGTTTTCCCTATCGCACCATTCCCTACAACCAGCACTTTGTAACGACTGACTTGGTATTCCATTTGAGAGTAGAATGAATGAGTTATAATAACTAATGTATAGTCCAGTGAGAGCTAAGTAAAATAATAAAATGCTAAAGTGAATAATTTGTGCTTGGGGATGGAGTAACTAAATATTGAAAATAGGCCCTTTTCTCGTATATACCTTTAATATTTAAAACACGAGTCTGTTACGGGCACTTCAAGGTTTAAAACGAGACTGCATATTTAATATTGTACCTATGCTGATGGTGCAAAAACAATTTCTTCCTCAGATAATTCTTTGAATTGGTGGAAAGTATGTTGGGATTCGATGTTTGAATTATCTGAGGGTGTAACGGAAGCAGATGTATTTGAATCGATGGTGGAATGTATGTTGTTTACCTTAATAACGAAGAAGTTGGCGAGTTCCTGAGAAAGAGCAGCCTTATCAGCATGAGGCGGTAGAGCCTGTTGCTGGTGTAACTGAGCAGTGAGAGCCTTACGGAAGAGTGAGCGCTGGTCATGACGGGACTGACTGATCCAATCAGAATATAAACTGCTACATTCCCTGTTCATCAGGTCAGTCACAAGATTCCTCTGATGCTTGAATTCAGCCAAATGGTCAGGGTCATTACTGGCGCCACTTCCGTTCAGCTTTCCTTCTCGCTCGCTTGGCCTGCTTGATGGTACTGGTGTACCAAGGGACACGGGGACGGGTGACTATGGTTTTGGTTCGCGGCGGAGCATGCTGATCATAGATGGAAGATAGGGTGCTGCGATATGATGCTATAAGTTCTTCAAGATGATCAGGTGGGCTAGCATAGAGATCAGAGGAAGCGAGATCAGCAAGGAAGATTGGGAGGTTGATGGATTTGGAACGATAGGTAACCTCCTGAGAGGAAAGAGAAGGTTTTGAAAGCGAGAGACTACAAGAGATGGAGAAGGGTCAGAGAATAGATGGACAGGAGCGGGATCAGAGAGGATGATGTTGTCAGCAGAACGGGATATTATCAGATCGAGAATGTGACCCTTCGCATGAGTTGGCTGATTCACATGCTGGATCAAAGATAGAGAACGCAGGAGCTCGGAGAACTGTAAAGACTCAGAGGGGATGGATATTGAAGTCTCCAGTTATTAATAGGGGCTCCTTGCATAAGACGATGGGTTCAAGGAGGGATGAAAACTGTTCAAGGAAGGCAGAAATAGAAACAGGACTGTTCCTTGAGTAGGGAGGCCGATATATTAGGATAATACGAAGGGAGATTTCAGAAGAGATAGTCCAATCCGAGAACTCAAAAGATGATATCTCACCAGATGCATTGCACTTCAGCGTGAAGGAATCACGACAGAGAAGTGCAGTGCCTCCACCCTGACGATGTGCAGACCTAGCACGATGAAGGAGTTGGTAGCCGGGTCGAGTGCATTCAGCTCTCAAGGCCGCATCCCTTGACGTGAACCAGGTCTCAGTAACGGCAACAACGTCAGGATGGTGGTCAGATACATAGTCAAGAAAACGAGAGGATTTCGTCCTAAGATTCCGAGCGTTGAGAAGATGGAAGGATGTAAGATGAGGATGACCACGCGGGGAATATTTAATAGGCTTGATAGTAATAAGATTGGATGGATTTCGCCCCGAAGAAATACGCATGGTGTTATGCAAGAGGGAAGGAGAAAGATGAGAATAAGAATGAGGAGGAAGTGGAGAAGGAAAAACAGAATTACTCAACAGATTAGGAAGGGTAAAATGGCCCAGGTGCAGAACACCTGTCTCCCCCTCGAGGAGAATTGTAGGCCTATAGTGAGTAATGGTTGGTGGCTGTGGTGGAGTAGAGAGAAGAGGAGAATGAGAAAAAATAGAAAATAGAGTAACACTGTTGAATACCTTCAATTTCTTCAATACTCTATCAAGTATAAAACTAGTAAAAAGGTATGGTAGGTCGGTTGTTCGGCACCTCAATATGTCTAATAACACTATATTCGGAACCAGATATTATAACAGGGGAAGTAAACATATTATTGATGCTGACTCAAATTTTTCGATCGCTATGCTCACTCTTAGCCCTAAATTTCCAATGGGTTAGGGTCATCCCAAAGTTTGAATCTTTAGATGCATACGATTCAAAAAGTTTACCTTGATCATCAAATATTCACCATAAAAGTTTCAAGCAATTTTGAGATTATTCAGCGGCCGCGCAAGGCTCCCCCTCGTGCAGATTTATAATGGGATATGTCCGGTTTGGGGATTGAAGATATTTGGGGGTGGTTTTATATCAGTCAATAATACATTTTAATAACCTAAAATCCCCCGGTTAGGAGATATTGGTGAGAACAGTTGGACCATTTAATAATTTCATATCAAGTGTGAAGGCTGGTCCCAACTGTTTTCACCAATATCTCCGAACCGGTAGATTTTAGGTCATCAAAATGTATTATTAGCTGATATAAGACAACCCCAAAATGTCTCTAAAATAAAGTTATTGGTTTCTTTGAATATCAGAGTACGCCTTTTGCAACTTTAAGCCCCAAACCGGGCATATCTCTTATAAATCTGCACGAGGGGGAGCCTAAGTTTTATGGTGAATATTTGGTGATTAAGGTAAACTCTGAAGTAGGAGTTTGAAAATACTTTAGAACAAATTGAACAATCGTAAGGATTGTTTACAGTATGTCCCGTTTGAGGTTTGAGGATAAAGCTAAGGTTTGATAACAAATAGAACACACTCGTAAGTAACGTATAAGTAAAGTTTATAGATTTATACATATATACCCTTCTAATCCATACTGATAAGTTTTCTTAGAGTTTACAGACTGGGTGAGGTGCTAAACATCTCCAGTAAGATACAAAATGTACTGTTTGAGTTCGAGGATAGAGAAAATGTTCTAAAACATTCGAGATAATTATAATTATATGATTGTCAAAATTTTGACTGCGGATTCGAAAGGAGTTATGTGCTAAGCAGCGATAAAGATCGAGAAAATATAACTAGCAAATTAGTTACGGTATTTAGAAGTGTGAAATATAAAATTCCAGCCTTATAAACTCAAGGCTGGCGAGGGGGGGCAGGGGGGCAAAATACCCAGCATCCGGCAAATCCGCGTCGCCAGTCAAATTAGTGCCGAATTTTGGAATGTGGAGGGCCTGTGCATTCGTCACACATAAGAGTGCACCCAATTTTGTCCATTATTCTTCTTTAAATTATTTTATATAAGTAGTACTGTTTACTTGTACCGATATGACAGTATCAAAATGATAGGTGATGCTTACTGTACATCAATAACAGTCGAGTAATCAGAATTCGAGTGAACATACCACTAAAATATCGATAAGTCAGGATTACATTTTAAAAACTAATGTGTAGCATACACGCCAACTTGAGCTGTGGTAAAAGTGGGACGCAGCGTTGAATTTCGCGGGACATGGTGGGACACAATAGAAAAGATTATACATAGAATCCAAAAAAGCGGGCATATTGGGTAAATTTAATGTAAAAGCGGGACACTCGCGAAAATTAGCTAAATAGAAGAATGAAAAAACCCCGGGACGCTTGGTATGTATGGAGTAGCATTGAGTACACATTATTTTATGACTTCCATTTTCCAAATCGAATTGTATTGGTTAAATCGAATCGAATTAAATTAAATGGAGTTTACATGTTTTGCAGCTTTAAGTTAACTCGTCTGATCAGTTTGTAGTAAAACTAGCATGACCAGCAAGGATACAACAAATGAATGTCAAGTGAATAATCAAGTCGTTAGTGAAATGTTATGATCATTTTATTTAATTGTACATACGATCTAATGCTCTCTAATTTCGGTCGATCTGACAAAATCTGGCTATTTTGGCTACGAAAGAGATTTACAGGGGAAAAATAACAATATTCTCTGTAATGAGTTCATGGTGATATGGTCAATACATATTGAGCAAACCATTCTTATACTGTATAGAAAGATACACGCAAAGATATATATCATATATATGGCTTATCAATTTAAAAAAAATTTCATTTAGGAAATTTCAGCCAAACAAAGGTGGTGGAAGCTGATCAACATTGCTTTCAAATGATGAAATCATTCAAAATTAACTTGTTTATACTATATATATACTATCCACACAGTCGAGTTATATAACAATATAGATGTACAACAGTGGAGAATAAATCTAATGATAATAACACATACATACTGCATAGGCTGAACTAGTCTCGAACAACGAAATTCCCATAGAGAATATAAGTGGCAAGAGCAACGATGGTTGTGAATACAATTTCCACGGCTATTACTAACATCTGCGAGACAGACCTTGCTACACTGAGATAGGAGACCATGAGTGGGAAATAAGTGATGGCTAGCATAAGAAGAATAGGCTTGGGAGGATACTTCACCTCTCTCTTTGAATGTATGAATAGAAATACGAGGTAAGCAGTGGACATGAGTAGAACTAGCTCCATATTGCTCCTGAAGGCCATTACGATGATGTCCCATGAGAACTGGTAGCTGCGTCCTCCGAACCAGAGCGGGAGGAGCTTGGATGCGAGTGCTTGACAGGTTGCCCAGCTGGCTCCAACTGTCAGAACCTTGTAATCGAACTTGTGTGAGAAATAGAGAAGAGCTATCTCTATGCCAATCAGGTCGAATAGGTACATGGTCGATTTGAAGAATTCTAAGGGGAAGCTCAACGATTGTGTGTGTGGATCTATTTCTGGGAAAAAAGTAGCGATTAGAAGGAATTTGGAGAATTGAGTGAACAAGTAGATAGCTGAGATTGTAAGAAATCGGTAGACGAATGGTGAGTCCGCCAATGGGGTTAGCCTCCACAGGAATAGACAGGGTGCGAAGGTCACAGCACCACAGCTGACGAAGTAGAAGAATGTCATGCTAATAATATACAGCAAGTCGTGTTAATTCCATGCAATTTTAGAAAATTGATACTCTGAGGAAGATTTTAAACAAAGAATAGCTAAGTTCTAACATTTAGCCATGATATACGTATCCAAAATTCGAAATAAAAAATAGCGTTAACGACGTAATCAGCAATGCTAAGTAGTAATTTCCTCCAAGTTTACACCCCTACAAGTATCACGGCACATTTGTAGCATGTCGAAGGATCCGGAGGGGGCCGTGGTGCCGAGCAGTGGAGGAAGCTGTGGTATGGCAGGACTTGGCAGGACACAAACCCTAGGTTACAACTAAACCACAAAATTATGTTAATTGAGCCTAGATATATATTCAAATTACATTTTTTAAATTCCACTATAGTCCGAGATTTTCGTTTCCCTAGGTGACAATAATAGCTGTAGATCGATATTTGAGCGTCTAAGATTATAAAACTTTTGCTTGTCCCCCAGATCCCCGTTACCGTCGCTAGCTTCGCTCGCTCTTGGCCCCCCAGGTAGGTTTTATTTTTTCTAAAACTTGACGCCTATGGTCCAGACTAAAAAAAACAAAGTTGTATACCATTACCAAACATTCCTGATCTTCTCCCTGAGACACGTAGGAGGTAGGACCGTAGGAGGGTTCCACTTCTGGAAAAAAGTAACTGCAGTTGGGACTCCAGTCTCGTGGCATCCACTTTATATATCCTTAGTTTCACGTCTGAGGGTCACTAGCGATCCTTGTCCGATAGTGTGTTCGTATTGTAGGATGTAAGAGAACATGGATAACACGGATGGTTCCATTGGTCATCTACAAACACGTCTCCATTTCCCTGAGGGCAGGATAATACTTCCTCTCCAAAGTGAGATAGGAACTCTCCTTGGAAGGACAGTACTTGTACGCGAATGTTCCCATGATCCGCTTTATACACTGTGTCAGCCTATTGACATTAAGCTGCTTAGTACCTTTCCCTCCCATCCCAGCCGACTTAGGATGGGTTGTGCTTTGGAGTGTATTACAGTGCTTCCAGCTGGACTACCTCCCCGGACTGTTCTATCTGGGACTGGAGGAGGGAGGGAGTGAGACAGGAGGAGAGGCTGGGGAACGGGGTGGGAACACAGCTGCTGCTTGGCCTGTTGGTTCATGAGCACTGCTTGCTCGTGAGTGGGCAGGTTATTATTACTCCTACTCAATTGTCTCAGTTGAAGCTGAAAATTAAGCATCACTAATAAAGATCTAAAAAATTAACAGAAATATTTTTCGCTTAGTAATTCACCTACAAAGTTCCGCTCTAACCATTTCCGTACTAAGTCGATTTCTATATTAAATAATGACATCGATAATAATACACCGAAAAAAATGTAAATCCTTTTGCCCGGGACAAAATGGTGCCAAACCCGGAAGTGGAAGTCTGGCAATCCTAGCTGGTTAACTAGTTTGTCCCACAAATGATAGTCACTTTGGGGTGTATGAATAATGACGACTACGAATACGTACATACTATATTCAGGATAATATCAATGACAAATTTATTAAAACAAAGGTTGAAACCGATTGAACCGAAGTTCAGCATTCATGACTGGTTCCCCCTAACCGAACATAATATTCGGTTGCTTTAACCGAATAATACTGATATTCGGTTCCCAACCGAACATCAACTATTTGCCAAATAATATTTGGTCTAACCGAATATTAAACTATTCGGGTGCAACCTTGATTACTACTAAAACCAACGTTATATATCTACGGGCGAAATCCATATATTATTAATTAATTAATAAGCCGCTACTGCATCAGATTGTAAAAAAAAGCGAAAACGAGGATTTGAGAATTGGAATGGTGAAATCAATTCAATTTTTAGACCCAAGAATAAATCGATGACAGTGATTTGCGAAGGCAATTGTACTTGATTTGGCACCACCTTCTCTTTTGAGTACTCAATTATTGTGCAATTAAAACATATAGATCATACATAAATGTTAGACAATACAGACAGAGAGAGTGAATGATTCAATTGCGCAAATCATTAGATTTCATGTTGGGTATGAATTAATCAACTTGAGTAATGTTGAGTAGACATCAAAACAAATTCGCCGTAGTAGCTCTACGGCGTCTACGCACACAAATCTACGCAAACTATTCACTTGGTATAAATAGTGATGAATAATTTAAAAATCGTTGCTAGAATTAGTCTCTTCGCACTACACACTGAGAAAACACATTTACAATGAAGCTAGTGATGTTATTAATCGTATGTTTGGTGCTTGGTCCATGGATCACTTCACAGGAAGAATTGGATTTCAGACCCTTATACGGAGATGTACCGAAAACGCGAGATATGGGGTTCCATCGCCATGCACGTCAATCAGGCAATGAGAGCTTCCAAGACAACCACACGTACTATCAAGCCAACTTCTTCAGTGCAGACACAAGCAAATTCGATGAACTTTGGGTTGACCTGAGTAAGAACACATCTCATCATGTATCCCTCTCCGATTCCTACAGAACATTTATCAAAATTCCTTTCCAACTTCCCTTTTATGGGCACACACTCTCTAGTGTTGCCATCACCACGTCAGGGTTTATATCTACTTACGATGTTTATCATCGTTTCCTTCAGCTCACTCAGTATATCGCTCCATTCTCCGCCGATTTCAACCCGTCGCAAAACTCGGAATCGAGGATCTACTACCAAGCAGACTCAGACAGACTCATTGTGCAGTGGGACAACATGACGCTTCACAACCGGGAAAATCTAGGCCAGTTTTCTTTCGAAGCGATTGTACTTAGAAACGGAACCATATATTTTCTGTATGAAGATATTCCAGTCCTCCTGAATGAAACAAGGAGCCCTACCTACGTGAGCCTTATCGGTGTAGCAGATGCTTACATAGTCGAGTTTCTGAGAGGATCGATGCCAATACGCATCGTCTACAACTACCACCGCGTCTTCCTGGGAGAAGGAATACGATTGAGCGGAGCTGTGTACCAGCTGGACCCTCTGCCCAATTGTGTTACAGGTGAATCATTCGAAGAATGTAGAAACCTGTCCTGCTACACCAATTTCGACTGTGGGTGGTGCAATGCTGTGGGAAGATGCTCAGATGGTATCGATAGGCATAGGCAGTCCTGGATAGATAATGGCTGCAATGAGATGGACTCTCTGACTTGTAATAGCACTCCGCCTCCATCTGTCAACGGCCCATTTAGCGAATTCACAAAGCCTCAGCTAATCGGACTGTTGGTCGGATTGGTCCTTTTCCTAATTTTGAGCATCATGCTAACTATATTTGTAATATTCGGGTCAATGTTTGTGATGAGAAGGAACTTCTACAAACCAAAGCAAACCGTGGAAAGGTACGACCAGATGTCTATGTAGAAGTTGATAATCTAATCGACTCTACATTCTTCTCATAAGACATTCCATTACATAGGAGCATGATCTAGTATTTTACTATTTACATATGTATCATGTGCATTTTGATTATTAATAGGCTGGGTATTTATGAAGGAGAAATTAAGGGAGCTTCGCTAATGTATGCTTCAGTGCGTTTGACATCCATTCGATTAATGAGTACTGGGCATATTCGGCTGGGGTATCGAAATTACATCATACCAGTAGCAGATTTAAGGGGGGGACACAGGGTTCACATGCCCATCTCCCCTTGAAAAAAATGTATATAAAATTTATGAACATGTTATTTCACAACCTAATATTGTGGGAACATATAATCATCTCAATTTTCGATTCAAACTAGGAAGTTACACGTATATTAATGGGGGACGGGAGTGCCGGATTTACGGTGTTGTAGGCCTAGCTAGTCATTATTTGGGCCTATTTTTATATCCTCGAATTTTTCTAATGTTAGTCTCTACTTAACATATTACAGAGAAACAATGTAACTAACACGTTTTCTTAACCAATTACTATTCAGTATTAGTTATTAATATAAATAACATACATTGAGAAAAAGTCCCTAAGTACTAATATATCTACTAGTGTAGCTATAGTTTAATTGTAACTTTTCGGGTTTTAGCTGAAGCAAACTGTTCAATAATGTCCTTGAAGCTCATTTCGCGAACCAGTTCACTATTGAAAGCAACGAAAACTTTAAACGATCTTGCCCATTGTAGATCGGACCAGACGAACTGCCCAGTACCTACTGTGATGCATAGAACAGCACACTGAATAACTTCTTTACAAAAAAAATTTCAATAAAAAGTGTGTTGAAAAATTCGGTTTAAATAACAGGAAACTAGTTTCTACTCCCAAATCAATCCCATTTCAGTTGGTCAGTTGGCCTGAACTGATGGGCCTAAGAACGAAGTGAGCCTAGGGCTTGAGCCCGAGCGGCCCTGTGGTAAATCCCCCCACTGGGGAGAAAGGGTCACTCTTTTTTGTTGAAAAGGGGGTGCACCTTGGGCGGGAGGGAGAATGATATCCTGTTCCTCCTATTTACTATGTGCTAAGTCTGTCTGTCTGTCCTGTGGCGTGTACCTCCACTGTACGCGGGGAATCTAGGTGCATGGCCGGGACTTTTCTGCCCGAACCTTCCCTGATCAGAGCCCCTCTCTTTCTATTATGTATTATGTTTATGAGTCATATGCAAGGAAGTGCTAATTAGTGAGATAAATTAAGTTATTAGGTGCCAAGAATAGATATCTAGTATATTTGAACGTCTCAAAATTAAACATTATCTAGGCCCCCTTATAGGGTTGGGTTCAATTACAATTATAATTACAATTACGATGTCCTTAGAATTTTAATTACAATAATGATTGAGAATCTACAATTGTAATAATAGAATATTGAATAATACAAGTACAGTCGACTCCGCTTAATAAGGTCACTGTTTAATCGGGTCAACCGCTTAATCGGGCAAAATGTCCTCTGACCGATGTGACCCTATTAAGCGGAGTCGACTGTATATTGTATTGTATTAGAATGAAGTTATATATAACTACCATGGGCAGTGTTTGAATATCGGAGGGGTCATTTCCAGGATTGAATAGCTAGATGGCCTAGTACTGAATGCTCAGTGTGTGTATATATACCCTCATGATAACAAAGAGAAGCACATTTTGTTCATCTAAAATCAACACTATACTCGAAGTCTAGTAAATGGGGAAGCCAAAGCTAGCACTAGTGTCTAACAATATTATATTAATAACAAGCACTAAGAAAACCTATAATGGACAATTTTTCGGTCCACTTGTAAAACCACATTTATGAATTTCAATTTCAATTTCAATTTCAATTACAATTACGCTGTTTTAGGACGTCAATTACAATTACAATTATGCAAAAACGCAATTAATTGTAATTGAATTAATTACAATTATAATTGAACCCAACCCTGCCCCCTTATCTACTTTTACGAGTTGTACGGTGGGAGGGCCGCAGTGATAAATTTCGGGGCGAGTGCACCTCTGGCTAAGGGTCTTTCCAGTAGGCTACACTTCCTAATAATATACATATGAAAGGAAGCAATTCAGAAAAAACATAATTTCTAAACAAATGGTAAAACAATTCATACTATTCTAATTGGGTTAATTTCTCTATTCCGTATCCATTCATCGTAATTCGAGAGAAAGAGATACACATTCCTAATTCTCGTCGAATATCCCATTTTACCAGTCGATACTGATCTGAAATAGTACGTACCTCTCTGTGAAACAAATACCCACTGCGTCAGTACGGAATTGGAGAGGAAGATCATGCACACTGCACAGCAGAGAAACAGAACAAACAACAAGCGATGCGACTTAGGAGCGCAGACAAGAAGGGACTCTTCACACCTGATCAGACAATACTCAATCACAGATGCCATGTATTGTAACACAGTGAATGACATACAGTGTACGAGGACAACAAATCTCCGATGATTCCCACTTCCAACACAACTGTTGAGCCAGGTGCAGTGATGATCAAATTCCCGCACGCATCTCTCACACAGCTTGCAATGCTTGCTCCTTGGCGGCTGTAGCAGCTCACAGGCAAAGCAGAACTGGAGAGCTTGAGCATACTCGCTAGGTCTATCAGTCAGAGGATATTTTTCGAAATACTTTTGGGATTCAATTTCAGGTGTTTCATATCCGAATCGAATAGATTCTGCTCTCCCCCTAGCAGTGAAGTATAACCACACAGAATAGAAAAATATGAATACAATAATCGTGGTGTTTATGAAGTAGGGGCGAAAGAATGGAGCGATAATGAGCAAGTAAGAAAATCCGACATGAGTGGCACCAAGGACTAGAAGTCCCATTGGAGCGGGGGAGGGCCAACCGATAGGATGCGGGATGCGGTGAGGTGACAAGAAGTAGAACCAGCCGATCAAGAAGGTGCTTAAACCGGCCAGATAGCCGTAAGGGAACTTTATGAAGAAGATGAAGAGGAGTGCTAGGTCGAATGATAGGATGGGGCCTAGGAAGTAGATCAGCCATATATGCCAAGGACGAGTAGAGAAGAGGCGATTCTTCAGAATAGAATCAATCCCAACCATTAATTTTCGGACAACTCTCCGCTTGTCCTTCCTTAAAATTTCTAACGGGACTTCGCCTCTGTCATTGGGAACGCTCAAAAGCTTTTCTCCCCCATCATGCATCACAAGTTCCCAGATAGTAGAAGGAGAGAACTTCCTCATTACCAGATGCAATGCAGTATCTCCTTCAGACGTCTGAGATAGCAAGGACACCTTTCCACCTCGTAATAGATAAAGCACGCTTCTATGATGAGCTGATGCAGCACATATGTGCAGGACATTCCAACCACAGCCATCTTCCTGATCGAACTTGACATGACACACCACGTGCAGGTAGTGGAGTATCTCTGGAAACCCAGAGAAGGCAGCATGGTGCACAGGAGTTCTGCCCATTTTGTCCCTATGCAGCAAGCATTTATCTGCGCCTGTTCCGGTCTGTATGAGGATGTGTGTGGAGTGTATTGACCCGCTCTGACAAGAGAAGTGTAAGGCAGTTTCTCCATTCTCATTGACAGCTGTGACGTCACTATTCAGCTGCAGGATCTGTTTGATTAGTGGGTGTTGGTTCCGGTATGCGAGGTAGTGTAGAGGAAGGTTGCCTGCGTTATCTGTACTGCTGATTAGACTAGGATCCGAACTGATGAGCTCTGAAACTTCTTTATAGTGGCCTACTCCGATTAAATCAAAAATGGACATCTAAATAAGAATAAAAATAAACTTAAAACGGAAGGATTTTAGTTTTAGTTTGAATATATTGAAGAATCGGCAGGTTGTAGAGCTATAAATTCGTATACATACAATTGTATAGCTCTACAACCTGTCAATTCTTATTTAACTCATACATGTATGTGTTAAATAAGTAGGTCTAGAAAGAAGTTCGGATATCTAAGCAAAATGTTCACACCTATGTAAAAAAAATAATCAAATATTTACACCTTTCATACATCATAAGACTTATCTGTACTATGCATTTTGTCAGATGCATGGATACATTGGCAAATTCAAAATACAGGTGACAATGACGTCCACATTGTGATGACAGGGCCGGAGGAAGTGGTACGGCAGGTGCGGAATTTGCCGTATCACCTACCTACAGAATTTGTAGTACAGATATGGCAAAAACTTTTACCACCTTCTGCTTACTTCCCCCGGCCTGGATGAGTGCATTTTCGATCATACGTCTTATATATTGAAATGGATATTTTACTTGTCTGTGCGAATTGATTGAAGAATTGGTACAGTAACCCCGCTCTAATCCGAACACCCAAAATATCTTGTCCGCCTCTATGCTTTGAATCAACGCTTATAATCTTACGTATATCTTTCAATAAGATTGAGAAACCTTGTTAAAAAGCAATAATAAAATAATATCCTTAATAGTATAACAATACAAATGTATTATAGTCATATGCGTAACTATTTTGATTTTTTCATGGTTAGCTGAGGTGGATTTGGAAACATATATCAAACTAATGTGGCATGCCACCCCAAGTCAACATAACATTTAGGTCTGGGGAGGTACGCTACCCTTGCCACCCCTGGAGTTACGCCTATGATTATACCCCCATTGAATTGGCGTTATTTCACTAATCGGAGCAAATTCACTAATCCGAACGATTTTTTCGATCATTGACTCAGAGCTGTTCGGATTAATGAGGGTGTGCTGTATTTAATTTTAGATGCGATTGATAACAAGATTAACTAACTTTGCATCTAAGACCAAAATCAGGCAACATTTTACTAAGAGGTCAAATGGCTTTTCAACAGCAATAAGCGCTCCTGAAATTTAGGATTTTTTGGTTGGCTAAAGCAATTCCTGCTTTAGCCAACCAAAAATGTTCACAATAGGATTGAGATCAGGGTTTTTGAAGGCCACGGAAGTACTTTGGGCACTTTTGAGCTCAGCCAATGCATGACCTTTATAGCGGTATTTTTAGGATCGTTATCTATCACGAGTTGCCAGTAATTTTTCAGGGAAAACGTAAGCCTGGGCAAGTAGATGACCTTGAAGGATGTCTAGAAATAAGGTACTATCCATATTTTGATTGAAAATACAAAGGGGGAAGTCTCCAATGAAGAGAATGCCGCCTATACGTTAATCTTTGGCGTATGTTTAGTCGTGGGGACACATCTTTCTCAATCTGATTTTGTCCACATTTTAATTTGATCCCTGAAGAGCTATACCGACATCTCATCAGCAAAAACTGTCTTAGCCCATTATATCTTGGAGTATTTGAATTTCTTCGCCCACTATATACGATACAAACGATTCTTATCGCTAAGCATTGGCCTCTTTGTCGGGTCTCTCTTAGAATAACTCAGATCTATCAAGGCCCGGCGTACAGTCTAGCAATATACTGGAATGGGACCTCTACAGGCTAATGTTCTTAATGACAAATACGGTTTCTGCCTTATCTGTTGGCTATTAGAGTGTTTAATTCCATTCCTTAGAGAACTTGGCCTTCCAACATCTTTTTGATGTGAGATATCGATTCCTTTCATAATTCTTGACCTAACATAATAAATTGTAGACAAGCTTACATCTACAATTTGAGAAATTTCTATTGGTGCATGCTAATTGGTTTCCAGCAATGTTTTAATAGTCTCTCTCTTCAGAAGTTGGGTCATATCAAAGTGTATTAAGATAAATAAATTGTAGAATATAGATGAGAAAAGCTAACTTAATACAGTAATACCGGAAATGACGTCACTATATTCTCATATAGAGCAATAAAATTTTTGAGGGATGACAGGCTCCTAGTTCAATCTTTAATTTTGTAAATACTTGGTTATACAGTACTAAAAAAAGTAATATGTTGGAGTATAAGAGATCAAAATTTCCTAATATGGTCAAATCCATTACTTGCTAGAATTCCAAATAATTATGTAACAGACTGTATCATCAAAAAATGATGACTCATCACTTTGTTATGACGTCATCATTACTCATCAAAATTTTAAAAATTGATAAATTTGGTGATTTTTCGTGCGATATCGATTATAACACAGGGGCGTAGACAACATTATTAGTTTGGGGGGGGCTAACCGTCTAAAAAGGTGTCACTGTGGGAATACTTAGATTATGACCAAAGTATTGATCAGTGTGATCAATTTGAATTAATATGAACCGATGCTATAATCGTATTTTCGCAGCTTTGTTTTACTTTCTAGGTTTCATTCAAAATGAGAATACTTTCTAGTATTAGCTAAAGTTGTTTGATAAATTTGAAGTTCATAAATTTCTGGCATACTAAATCTACGAATCTATCGAATACTGTTATATATTTAACACATCTCTGGTTTTCATTGTGATACCAGCAACTAATGCCACAAGTGAAAGAAGTTTCAGTGCACTTCGCAGACTTAAGACCTGGCTGCGTACAACTACATGCCAAGCACGATTGAATTGGTGCTTGTTACTTCATGTGCACAAGCAAAGAACGGACGGTTTACAATTGAAAGAATTAGTAAATGAATTTGTTACTTGTAATGAGGGTAGAATGCGTTTTTTTGGAAGATATCCGGAATAACTTTATGAACTTCATGAATTAATAAAAAAACATAATTCCATACATGTTTTCAGGAATTTTCAGGAATTGATGAGGCAAAATTTGGGGGGGCTTGAGCCCCCCCAAGCCCCCCCTTGTCTACGGATATGTAACAGTAGGGCAGATGTATTTAGTGCAGTTATCTCCTTTATAATTAATCAATCTGACCCCAGGCGCCCTTAGCGCGCTTGTATATATAAATACAAACATTAATCCAGTTTTAATAGTAAGGAAATTTCAACCTCACAATGGCGGCATAATTCTATGATGAGTTGACAATTCGTCTGAGACTCAAACTTGCTCGAGCATTTCACAAAAACTCTGGTGGATAAAGATCAGCTTTCAGCGACTGGCAGTTTTTCAATCGATTCCGTAGAAAGAGATATACAAGTAGATATATGCAGCTATATACGTACAACTATCTCGTATAACAAGCTAGTTATATACGTATATCAATTTTAATTGGATTAATACTATATATAAATAACAGCTCAATGATTTATAGTAAACCCATATTGATTAATTTATAAATGAATGAAGTATATATAGATATCGTTCCTGCCATTATAATAGTGAGCCACCACTACTGCAAGTGCTTACCTGAGACGAAAGCAAGTAGGTTATTTGATTTAGCAAAAATTGTAAAATAATTTTCAGCAAAGAGTATATGGGAATAGATTATTTCTCCATTTAATAAGTAAAATGATCCTTTATCCACTGGTTCTTGATACTATTAACAAAACATTAAAACTGCTTCTAATTAAGTAGCTAAGTACAATGAGTATATTATTGTAATGATATAGTTTGGACGATTGTCCGACAGTAGTGAATCTGAAGCTCACTTTTTATTAAACTTATTATTAAATCAGTGCTTCGCAACCCAATTCGTGGTTGCAGGGCCGGCGCCACCGGAGGTGCCCCTGATTTTAGTCTGCATATTAGTATACGTCCTGTATCTAGACACCCACTGCCTATAAGGATGTTTTAATTGAAGAAAGTCTAGACAAATGAATAGAACTGCTTTAGCGATATTTTGGAAATTAAAAACAGAGAGCCAGAAGCAGGGTTATTCTAATGTTTGGGGGTAGTACTTATTACGAGGGCCACAATTATAATCCGGGGCCCAAGTTAAATTTTTGTTTAATTATCGAGGGCAGTTGTAAGGTCCAAAGTAAATATATCAGTTGAATAAGAAAAAATCAAATGAATGGGTTTAGCAGGGTGCAGAAATTGAAGTAGCGTTCCTTTTTTGAAAAATACAGAAAGTGAACAGAGCAAACAAAAAAATATACCATGTGTCTTAATTCCTCCCGGAAATATCGTGCGAAATGCAGACATTTGAACAAAATGGCCGAAATTATTAAGTAAACTTTTAACTTTCAGGCGAAATGTCTGGTGGTCGGGCGGATTATTTGGAGTTTGGAGGGAACGTTGCCCAAACGGTACACCAGAGTGCAGTCGAAATTTTGGCCTCTTATGTGAAAATTCATGTTTGTGAAACGACCATTACAAATCTTTCATTTGTACCACATTTTAGAGCAAATTAGACAGATAATGTAGAAAACAACATTGAGAATACAGAGATTTTGTAATGTGCTTCAGAATGAGTGAAGGATGTCGAGTTGCAATTAGCATTACAAACCACCATTGACCACTTTTAAGCCAAATTATGGCGAAATTATGAGAAAATACACCTAAGTTACACCTTAAGTCTTGAAACATTCTTCTTAAATATATCCGGCAATCTTTGGATTATATACTCTAGGGGTACGAATAAACGGGTGGGGTGGAAAATTCTCAATAATTAATAAGCGGGGGGGCTATTTATTCGGACCCCTAGAGTAATTATATATAAAATAATCCTTACTATTAAAACTAGATTAATGTGTATGTATACTATACATTGTATAGTATATACAGTCGACTCCGCTTAATAGGGTCACATCGGTCAAAGGACATTTTGCCCCAATTAAGTGGAAACTCTTATTAACCGAAAATCTTTTGTATTAGCTTCTATGTATGGAGCTATTCCGGTCCTGCCAAAGGTGGCCCGATTAAGCGGTTGACCCGATTAAACAGTGACCCTATTAACTGGAGTCGACTGTATATATGTCAGGACAAATTTGCGAAATCAACCATTATGCATAATTGTTCATTTCACAACCATTATGCATAATTGTTCATTTCACAACAATTATGCATAATTGTTCATCTAATACGACAATTATGCATAATTGTTCATCTAATACGACAATTATGCATAATTGTTCATCTAATGCGACAATTATGCATAATTGTTCATCTAATGCGACAATTATGCATAATTGTTCATCTAATACGACAATTATGCATAATTGTTCATCTAATACGACAATTAT
Organism: Aphrocallistes beatrix; assembly: GCA_963281255.1. Taxonomy (NCBI): domain Eukaryota; kingdom Metazoa; phylum Porifera; class Hexactinellida; order Sceptrulophora; family Aphrocallistidae; genus Aphrocallistes; species Aphrocallistes beatrix. The sequence continues at coordinate 5,948,465 of OY725490.1, forward strand.
GCATAATTGTTCATCTAATACGACAATTATGCATAATTGTTCATCTAATGCGACAATTATGCATAATTGTTCATCTATTACGACAATTATGCATAATTGTTCATCTAATGCGACAATTATGCATAATTGTTCATCTAATGCGACAATTATGCATAATTGTTCATCTAATACGACAATTATGCATAATTGTTCATCTAATACGACAATTATGCATAATTGTTCATCTAATACGACAATTATGCATAATTGTTCATCTAATGCGACAATTATGCATAATTGTTCATCTAATACGACAATTATGCATAATTGTTCATCTAATACGACAATTATGCATAATTGTTCATCTAATGCGACAATTATGCATAATTGTTCATCTAATGCGACAATTATGCATATTTCTACAATTTCGTAGATATTTACTACGCTTTTCGAGCTATTCTTTTTAATTAATTATTCCATCCCTCTAGATTGATATTAGTTCTAGGACAGTATGTGTGTTCGTCGAATACATTCCACAAAATGGGTGAAAACTGCCCTACCAACCAAGTCTCTTCAAATTATTTTATAAATTCACTTATAGAAATACGATAAGGTGCTAATGATTTAACGATTTGCCAGCCAAAGAACTAGATTTGCAGGTCTAAATGCTAGGGTTATAATTCACTTAGACCCAAAACTTCTGGGTGAAGATGCTAGTAATCCCGAAAATCAACAGAATTTTTATTCTGAGTCTTAATCCATTTTCGTCAACAAAATTTGAAAATATTCGTCCTTAAGATCTACGGTAGTATTCGGTTTAAGACAGTTATTCGTTACATTTTCGTGGTATGAGATTCAAAGTGTCCTCCCGAGGGAAACCGTATTTACTATTAATATTATCTGTTAATTAAGCTTTCTTAATAACTCATAGGAAAGACAAAATTTTTTAATTGGAACAATTAGTACATGTACAAAGTGTGAATAAAAAGTCAATGTGATAAAATAAATTTACAAACTCCATCATCTCGTAGCGGATGGCAGCAGTGATAAAAATAACTTCACTGTCTATACTCCTATAGTCAATTTGTGAAGTTATTTAAATTCTCATAGCAGATAAATGATACTGATCCTGGTGAACACACTCTCTCAAGGAACTGATCGTCCTCAACTCAGGCTTTATAAATTATTTAGGACGATAGAAAAGTAGAATCAGCCAGGAAATTTATTCGTATGTGCTGAGTGGCAATGCCACTAGGGTTTTCAAAAAAGTATATTAGAAGTTTGAAATAAGCATTTTGGCTGGAAATAATTCAACTTCAGTGCTATAATCCTTATTACATTTTAAAATATTCTGTACCTATCAATGATTGCTCCTTCCCAAATCCATGGAGGAAGTGAGGACAAGCATTGATAGGTGCAGTATACACACTTATAAGTTATTACATGCTTTTGAATTAAAACCCTAGTGACATTGCCATTTAGTGACATAGAAGTAATTTCAAAAAGATACTCAAAATAAATGACTTTATCGAATATATGTAGGCCTACATAGATGATTATATTTAAGGCATAATGGTAGGTCTCGTGTGAGGTTAATGAAATGCATACTCCAATATTAATTATTAGTATGTGTGTTTCTGCTGCACTATTTCTAGATGGCCCATCATGCATATATGCATCTAACATCGGATGACATCATTCTCAGGTGAGGAGTGACGGGGTGCTGTTGACATAGATAGACATTTCTGAAATTTGTAGTTAAAAATTTCAAAAGGTCAGTTTTGGGATCACTTTTGAATTTGAAACGTCATAACAACCTTAAAAGGCTTTTTTAAAAAATCGAAACCAGTATTTTGAGGAGGAGAAGACGGGTGTCTTTTTGAGCAGAGATATTTTTTATATATTGAATATCTTTTGAGTTATGCTGCCACCAAGGATTCGTGGTTATTGAGCTAATCGGGAAATTTAAGTCAAAATATCCTCGATAAGGTGCTTGGCTTGGTGGGGTTTTGGTGTAAAACAACAAATTTTAACTACATTCCCGTCCGAAAGTAGGAATTTTTGCAATTTTCATTTCTATACCATAATTTACCCTTGAGTCTAAATTAGAAAAGTATTCAGAATCAAGTTCAATATGTAAAACTCAATTTATGTTATTGTATCATAAAAGCAGAAAATTTGTTTAGAGGTAATTTTTCACTGCGACAACGATCTATTGGCTCTCGAAACGAAAATACGAAATTATGAAGTCACAACAGATTTGTTTTTCCATATATATATATATATAGCATAGGCGCCAAGTGTGGGGGGGCCCGGCCCCCCCCAGGTTTGGATCCTGTAGGGGGCTGTGGTGCTGGGCAATGGAGCAGTGGAGGAAGCTGTGGTATGGCAGGACTCCACACAAACTTATAGGTTACAACTAAACCCCAAAATTATGTTAATTGAGTCTAAATATATATCCCAATTACATTTCTCTCCAACTATAGTCCGAGATTTTCTTTTCCCTAGGTAACAACAAAAGGTGTAAATCGATATTTGAGCATCTAAGATTTTTAAACATTTTTGGGGGCAAGCCCCCAGACCCCCCCCTTACCGTCGCTCGCTTTTGGCCCCCCCCAGGTTTTATCCTATTTTCCAAAACTTGGCGCCTATGCTATATAGTACAGTAGAATCTGCATAATTCGGGAATTGAACGATATTAATTATAATCGGCTCTATAAAACTATCCTCTACGAGCCAGCGATTTAGTCTTAGCTTTCTGACATTTTTTTCTTCTCCAAACAAGTATCAGATTATACAGGTTATCTTAAAATAGTTCATAAAATCTCAAAATTCGTTCTAAATATAGCTTATAGCGAAATACATTTTGCTTGTATACTTTGACACCAAGTTTATGGTGCTAGAAATGTGAAATTTGGCACACAGGTAAATAATCGACATGGACTGAAATTGGTTGATTATTCAAGTATAATAATCTTTAGTAATGTGAACTTTGTGGATTCAAATTGACCTTACATTCAGGATTAGTTGACTTAATACGAAGTAAATTCTATTTATCACGAACTAAATTTACTTAGTAGAGAACAAGAAAGCGACGTATTGTTTCTCTAATATTCCCAAGCGCACATTGGGTAACTCTGTGGACACGCAGTGTCCACAAGCCGGTCAACCGCTTAATCGGGCCACTTTTGGCAGGACCGGAATAGCTCTCACACATAGAAGCTAATACAAAATATTTTCGGTTAATAGGGTTCTCCGCTTAATCGGGGCAAAATGTCCTCTGACCGATGTGGCCTTCCTATTAAGCGGAGTCGACTGTATTGATATTATTCGGGTACTCTAACCGAATACAAATATTGATATTATTCGGGTACTTCATAAATCCTAATACTGCGCAGCTGAAATAAATCATCTTTAATAAAGGACTGTGAATTGTTATATAGTACTGTATGTTGACCTATTTTACAGATAGTGACTGGATATGATAGGTAAATTAGTTAGAAAATATATTATAACCAAGGTTGAAACCGATTGAACCGGATATAAATATTCATGAATATTCCTTAACCGAATACGAATATTGATAATATTCGGTTCCCAATCGAATATCAGCTATTTGCCAAATAGTATTTGGTCTAACCGAATATTGAACTATTCGGTTGCAACCTTGCTATTTAGGAATGTCTTGAGAGTAAAATGATTTCCTGACAGCAATGTATATCCAATTAGGTCAAAATTAAGAATACGTTCTTGATGTAATAAAGTAATGCGTTTAGGTACCAATTCCTTTTTCGTCAATGTCGAGATTTCCCACTTCTAAGATCAATTAAGGTGATAGGTTCAATAATTTTCCATCCAAACTTGTAATAGCTATATTATTTCTTTTGCTAAGCATTTGCATTATACCCAAAGCGCCCAAGGGCGCTTGTCTGTCATAATAATGTAATCATGTAACATCTACAATCCTTTATAGAGTTATAACAGAAACCTTACTAATGATCCATAGTTACGGTGCGGAATTACTGAAGCGCCTATTAAGATTAATAGCGCGAAAAGCCATGCATTGACTAGCACTTATATCTTCCAAAAGCAGACATCTACCGTAACCTATATATAGTGGAACCTGTATATAACGGCCACCCAAGGGACTGGGCAAAATTGGCCGTTATACACAGGTGACCGTTATATACAGGTGATTGTCTTAATCCCCAAAAGGTATCAATGTAGTGCAATAAATATAAGTTTTTAGAAATCCATTATTTGAAGTAATTACATGAAACTTGTTTATCGTTCGTAACAGGTCCTGTAATAAACACATATAAACGTGAAAAAGGTGATGGCCGTTATAGACAGGTAGTGACCGTTATAGACAGGTAGTGGCCGTTATAGACAGGTAGTGACCGTTATAGACAGGTAATGGCCGTTATAGACAGGTAGTGACCGTTATACACAGGTAATGGCCGTTATAGACAGGTAGTGGCCGTTATACACAGGTGATGGCCGTTATACAGAGTTTTAGGGTCAGAAAGGGACTACAAATGGGTGGCCGCTGGCCGCGTTGAGCAGGTGACCGCTATACACAGGTTCAATATTATGGAATTTCGGATGGGACTGTTCATTGGTGACCACTATATACAGGTGACCGTTATATAGAGTGGCCGTTATAGCAGGTTCGACTGTGTATATATATATGTGCAACGAATTGATTGCTGAAACTGCCAGGCACAGAAAGCTGATTTTTTGCATGTGGGAGTCTTTTGGCTATGGCTCCACTAAGTTCTGATCTCAGACGAAAATGTTGACTCATCATGGAATTATGGCGTCTTTGTCACCTTTTTAATAGAAATCAGGGCCTACGAGAGGGTGGGGCAGCCGGGGCCCATACCAAGATGGGGGCCCATAACCCGAAGGAACCTTTAATTAGAGGCTAAAATTTGTCATAAAAGTCATTGAATCTAATTGCAAGGGCTAGAATCTAGAACCATTAAAACTGAAATTATGATATCTATATATTGCATAATTACAATATAATTATCTCAATTTAAATGCAAAACAAAAATTACTTTGACAGTGTGTATGTGATAATTATTCATTAATTACTTCGTTATACTTGTGTTGTATATATACTCCAGCTAATCAAGAATTATCTGAGTACAATGTCACAAGATCGATTGATTAGTTTGGCTCGATTGAGTATTGAGTCTGAACTAGCTAGAGAGATCGATTTTAGAGATGTAATAAAAGCCTTTGCTCGTAAGAAAGCGAGAAAGGCATTATTAAATGTCTAGTTGGTATTTGTTATATACTTAATTTAACTCTAATACCCATCACTTTCAATCATTCCCTTCTATTATTTACCAAAATTATAAGACTATGCTGCGCATAACTTTGTATAGAGGGGGCCCATCGATACGAGCTGCCCCGGAGCCTTTTGATTCTATCGGCGGCCCTGATAGAAATTTCAGTTTTCCGACTATAACTCAACCATTTTAGGTGCTAATTAGAAGGCTGAAATTTTGATAGATTGTGTATATTATTATTATTCACATATGATAAAACTATCATCACAAAATGATAATTCATCACTCTGTACGACGTCATCATTACGCATCAAAAATTTTAAATTTGATAAATTGTGAATTTTCGAGTGAAATCGATTATAACAGTAAGACATACGTACGATGTATTTAGAGATGTTATCTACCATATAATTAATCAATGTGAGCCTAGGCCCCAAAGGGCGGCTCCGGCGGACGCAAAGTGTCTGCCAGATGCGCAGCGCAAGCAAACGAAGCGCGCTTGTTATATTATTAATATAACAAGCGCGACTAATTTTGTGATTTTCAGAGGTTGTTTAAGGACACTTCTAAGTGTTTTATTATAAATTTTTTCGAATAGAACTGAGATGTGAAAGGGTTCATTAATACGAAAAATTTGGAATTTTTTCATGGAATGTTCCCACATTCCAGTGTTGCTATGGAAACGTGTTTGGTCAGTTGAGGTCATATCTTGAAAACCGCGAGAGCTAGACATTCAAGTGTAATTCCATTTGATAGCGAATAGACTAATTCCTATTAAGCGATATTGTAATTTCGACGTCTAAATTGAATGGTTTACAAGATATTTGACAAATTATCAAATGTGACCATTATGATAAATTGTCTTGGATATGGGTACTTTAATACCATATTTATATATGCTGGTAAAATATTCCTGAGCTCTATACGTCGTACTCCATTCCCGATCGATCGCTACGCTGAATCAATTGTTAATATCAGCTGGCAAAGAAATCAATTAAATAATAAAGCAGAACAGTTAAAATTAAGTACTCCTAGCTGATGATATCCATAGATTAAAAGGATGAATAGAGAATATAAAGTCCTATTCCAGAATACGAGGATGCTCAATAAGAGAGTTAATGAATACAAAATTTATAATACATGTTCCGCATAAAATACTGTCAAAAGATAGCAATCGCTTTAGAGCCACCCAGGAATGATAACACGATACTTCCGTCTCTACCAATGTCAACACCAAATGGTGCTGTTAGACCAAATTCAGTAAAAGAGGTTAAGCGAATGAGATCTCCTTCTGGGGATAAGATGAAGAGAGAGTTGTTACGATGATCTGTAATGAGAAAGTTCAATTGAGAATCAAAGTTGAAATGACAAATATCATCAGAGAGGAGTGGAAGCTTTGGAATAGTCTTCAGGAGCTGATCTGTTTTAGAGAATAGTTTAATAACACCAGTCTTTTCTACAATGTAGATTGTGTTATTTCTCACTCGCAAACATAAAGAATTAACTATTGCGTTATTAGCCATAATTCTTTTGAATTTAAGATTTAAATCAAACACAGAAATACGTTTATTCTGATACTCAACAGCAAATAATTCTTCTTTATCGATATCGAGACCAAATGGATGATTCAACTGACTAGATCTAGATGCTTTAGAGGTGATAGATTTTTTCAAAAGAGTAAAATTTTTTAAACACCATTTAGATAAGAAAAGTCCACAATCTGAAATGTAGATAGAATTATCACACAAAACAATCTCCCATGGACTCTGTAGAATATCTCCACCAAACTCAGACAAATAATCTCCTTCCAAACTCCAAACTTGAATACGAGAATTAAATTCATCAGCTATGAATATTCTTAGATTTTCATTATCAATTAAAACACCACTTGGATTAGAGAAATCTCCTTTTCCTTTACCAAATGTACCAAACACTTTCACAGGTTTAGAGAGTTTAGTATAATTCCTGACTAACACATTGTCAGTCTCTTTACTCAAAGATCCATATCTGGAAACAATCGAATTCAAATCATTGTTATCACAAACAAATAGAACTTGTGGATAATGGAGTTTCTGTTCATACTCACTAATCTCGTTACTTAAATCAACAATTCCTTTTTCCATTGAGGCTTTTGCTGTATTTATTTTCAATTTGGATAGCAATTCTTCCATCTCAGTTCGTTCTCTTTTAATCTCTTCTAAAGATTGGAAACAGCTAGCTCGTGTTCTGTTGAACTCTTCTTCCCATTGGTTCAGCTGTGTCAGGAGAACTTCTCTCCTCTCATTCACCTTCTCTATCAGAGAATGGAATAGCTCTTCTATTTCTCTCCTCACTCTCTGGAACACATTCTCTCTATCGAGATCAGAAAGTTCCACCAAACGCGTAGCCATCTGGAATTTAGACTAAATTTCTCGATTAGAATTTGAATAAAATGGAAGCAAAATTATATCACTAGAAAATAACAACAAAGGATTACCAGAATAAGACCTAATATAAAGTAGGAATAGGACATAAAAGCAATTATTATTTGTGGAAATTACAATCTTAAGTTCCATTCTGCATAGTTTAAAACCCTAATTTACCCCTGGGATTTTTCTATTTATAGTAACTACCTCAAACTTATATGGTTTCCCTGTTAAAAATAGCTTAAACCGGAAATGACACAAGACATTCCTGGGGCTGTCAGGCCAAAATTGGTCCGGGGGATCAGTTTTGGCTGCCAAAATTAGTCCGGGGGACCAGTTTTAGCTGTCAAATTTGGTCCGAGGGATCAGTTTTGGCTACCAGTCTAGTCCGGGGACCATTTTTAGTGCAGTTTCTGCAGAGAGATGCCCCTATGGCAAGGACGGTGTACCACATCCGTCCATATGTATGTATGCATCTCCGTACGCTGCGAAAAGAGTTTTCAAAAATTTAGTAGTCCCGATGTATTACAATATTCATATCGTGCCAAGTCAGCTGCAATATCGGTCTACCGACAGACATTTTTTTAAACATGAATAATGCCAACTTGAGCCATGATAAAAGCGGGGCGCAGCGTTGAAGTTTGCGGGACATGGCGGGACGCAATAGTAAAACTTCTACATACTTGTAGAATCAAAAAAAGTGGACAGAATAAAACTTCATATAAAATTCATGAAAATTAGCTCAAAGGAAGAATGCAAAAATCGGGATGTCCCGTCAAAAACGGGCAGCTGGCATGTATTGAATAGACTCCCTATTAATAGAGACCTCCTAGAGTGATTGTAATGTCGTCACATCCTATGAGGAGAGGACTACTTTAGTGTACGTAATTAAATGACACAAAATTTAACTCGGACCAATTTTGGCAGGGGAGACCAGTTTTGGCCTTCTACGGTTAAGTTAATCATGCAAAAATTCAATGATCTTCGATTGCATCTTCATCCCTGGTCCATTTTTCCATTTTGATATTAGGCTTTCTAGAGCCAAGGAGAAGTTGGGGGTTGGCAGTGCCCCCTTGCCTCCTCTCAATGATTTTTTGGATGGTGGGTAAGTCTTTTCAATCTATTTTCATATTATAGTACTCGAAAATTCCAAAGATAATTCGATAATTCCAAAGAAATGTCTGGGGGCTTGATACCCAGTCCCTCCCATCGCTTCTGTGGGAGGAGTTGCATTTGTCAGAATTTTAGGACTGCTGTCACTTGTCAGAATGGTTTTTAGGACTGCTGTCACTTGTCAGAATGGTTTTTAGGACTGCTGTCACTTGTCAGAATGGTTTTTTAAGACTGCTGTCATTTGTCAGAATGGTTTTTTAAGAATGCTGTCACTTGTCAGAATGGTTTTTAGGACTGCTGTCACTTGTCAGAATGGTTTTTAAGGAATGGCGGAGGTTTCGTCGCTGATATTTTAGAATGGAATTACAAACTGTTGGGAAACATGAAGTTGAATAGAATTGGTAGGAAAGTGAGAGTGGGCATTTTGAGTTTGAAATAATATAAAGTGGCACGCGAGAGTGGTTTTTTTATTTCGTGGGGGGGGGGTGGGTGATTGTCATTTATTATTTGGTAGAATGAATGGGAGAATTAAAGTAGTGATTCTTTAATTTCATTCAAAGAAATATCAGTGACGAAACATCCGCCATTCCTTAAAAACCATTCTGACAAGTGACAGCAGTCCTAAAAATCATTCTGACAAGTGACAACTAGGATCATTCTGACAAATGACAGCTTCAAAATTCTGACAAATGCATGCACCCCCTGAAAATGCATTGTTTCGTCCGTTGAGAAGGCCATGGATATTGAAATGACCCCCGATGATGCCCCGCTGACCGGTATTAAGTAGCAGAATCCGAATTCAAGCAAAAATTCGTATTTCTCGAAAATCTATTGATAAGGGGGGAGGGGGTAAAAGAAAATTACAAATTTACTACAATTTAGGATTTATATCGGTTACAAGAAAATTTCGTAAACTTGATACATACGTTGATAAACAAATAGGAAATCTCACACAATTTAAGGTTCTGTTGTAATAATCTCCATAGAACTTTGTAATATAGGCTCCACAGCCAATACTGCAACACAATTAGAGTGGGTAATTCTTTACTATGGCCGCTAGTGTATTTTGTAAGATATGTATACAGTTTTGATCATAACAGACCTCAAAAACACAATCCTCTCCAATAGTAAACCTAGACTGATAGAGTGGAATACCAGAACAGTCACCACAGGCACTCGATGTGATTATATACACGAGTGTATTGATATGGTAATGTCACAGAATATAGTACATACTTGCATATACGTATTAGTACTTAAGTTTGCCAGATTTGGAATTTATACCAGTAATTCTCACCTTTTCCTCAAAGTACTCTTTTAATAAAGGTTAACACTCGGTAAAATGGAAAAATTTTGGCGAACCTATAATTATCCACCAAAACCCCAAAGGCCGCCTAATGAGGTTTATGGGGTACTAAATGGCCACATGTATCAACAACTTGGAAGTGGATTTTTGCAAAATTTCCAACTCCATTCCTTTGTGGCAGTATAACTCAGTTTTGAAGATATCTTAATTCTTTTAAAAACACTATAACTTGTAAAGAAAAACCTCACAGATGGGATGGGAGTGTGCTTCTAACTAATTGTGAGGATATACATGTGAAAGGTCACCAACTATACCCCAATTTAGATATTTAGCTGAGTCATCATGAGGTCATCATTATAAAATTTGTACAATATTGTAGAGTTATCCATACTAAACATTCAAGTCTATTCTATCTCTCACGATTCGTAAGATAGGCACCTTTTCAGCATAAAGAACGTAGATTTCGATTTTATGCTGTGTCATCATGATGCCAGCATAATATTGTTGGTGCGTTATTGCAGTGATATCATATATACAAGCGCACTTCGCTTGCTTGCGCTGCGCGGTTGGCGGACACTTTTTTTCCGCCAGAGGCGTCCTTTGGACGCCTAGGCTAAAATTGATTAATTATAAGGTAGATAACATCTCTAAATACGTCTGCCTTACTGTTATAATCGAAATCACTTGAAAAATCACAAAATTATTGACATTACGCATCAAAAATTGAAAAATTGGCGAATTTTGTGATTTTTCAAATGACATCATAACAGGGTGATGAGTCATCATTTTTTATGAGAGTTGTATCATATTTGAGATATAGTAATATACACATTCTATTAAAATTTCAGCGTTCTATCACCTAAAATGGCTGAGTTATAGTCGAAAAACTGAATTTCTAATTATAAAAAAGGAGACAATTCATTAAGTAATGCAGAGAGATGAGCCTTTACTAGAGTACATATACTCAGATCTGTAATACCCACATCTCCAAGTGATACTGAGAGGCTTCAAAAAGATTGAACTTTCCTAAGCTTAATTTAGCTTCCCAGAGTCTAACTTATAAGACCTAAAACATGCGCAGTAGGAATAAGACCTAAAAACTGTTAAGTAGGAATAAAACCTAAAATGACACACAATACCCCCCTCACGAATAAAAATACCACTTTCACACTCAATTGGACACTATTTCAAACCTAAAATGTTCTCTTTCACTAAGTTCTTATATATATCAATCTCCAAAATGTTCACTTTCGCTCTCCCTCCAATTTTAGGTCTTATTCCTACTTCAACTTTAGGTCTTATTCCGATCCCCGACAAAATCAATGACGGTAGTAAACCAGGATGAAATATAAACTACGATAATACTAGCCGAGGCGGTATATGTCATTTCGATGGTGTACCAATCTGACCTCAGTATAAAATTACTATAAATCATTATTTTTATATAGCTAACAAATATTAATAGAGTAAAATTTAACTGAATATGCTAAATACAGTACACCCTCGCAAATCCGAACAGTTCTATACTAATGTATTTAGAAATGTTATCTACCTTATAATTAATCAATGTGAGCCTAGGTGCCCAAAGGATGCCTCTTGCGGACATAAAGTGTCCGCCAGCCGCGGACCGCAAGCAAGCGAAGCGCGCTTATTAACAATAAAAAAAGTAGCGTATTTAGTTTTTGGTCATTGCTTCCATTTTGGTAGGACACTCCTCCAATAAAAGAAAGCATCAATCTTTCGCATTTATCTTTTGCCATTTAGAGCTGACAGGACAGAATTGTCTTTGATTGTAAATCATAATATCACCTTTCTTTATATGTTATCCTATCTCCAAGAATATTCGCTACTTCTTTATCCAATTATCTAAATTTTCAATGTCAGAGGTGACATCGTCTTCATTAATCATTAATATTGCATTACTTTCGGGATATCTCAACTTTGAAATACTTGGTATACATAACGCGGTAAATATTTTATTCACTCTTCAAAATGTGTAACTTGTTAATCTAGCCATAATATACACAAGCGAGCTTCGCTTGCTTGCGCTGCGCGGTTGGCGGACATTTTGTGTCCACCGGAGGCGCCTGGGGTCTTTTTTGATTAATAATAAGGGAGGTAACATCTCTAAATACGTCTGTCCTACTGTTATAATCGATATCGCACGAAAAATCACCAAATTTGTCATTTTTTAAAATTTTGATGCGTAATGATAACATCATAACAAAGTGATGAGTCATCATTTTTTGATGATATATATATATATATATATATATATATATATATATATATATATACATTAATCGAGTTTTAATAGTAAGGATCAAGACTTTATTATTACTTTTGTTTGCCATTAGGGAACTTTTCCTTTGAAATTTATGACTGAATCTATGTATAATATGAGCAGAGTAGATGTGAAGTATCGAATTTATCGAATTTCAAACAGTATTACCACTTCTAACCACTTCCCAACAATTATTCAGGTACGTCATTCTAAACTCTGACAATTTAATTCATTGCAAGTACTGTGCAGCATTGGCCAACTATAGTCAACCTCAACGTGAGTCGGAGTAATGTATTTGTTTTGCACCTTATTGACATTGTAGCGCCACTTCTGAAGGAAATGTGTGATTTCAATATTTGTTTGATCGCTGCTTATAATCTCAGCGAGTGGAAAGGGCTGACTTTAGCTTCAGGATGTTGCATTGTTAAGGAGTAATAGAGTACATTTTTCAGAGATTTATCTATTTCACGAATACCTTTGCTCTTAAAGCAGGTCGATCTCTACAATACATTTTTAAAAGGAAAAACTAGCAGTCGAATTTTATCGTATTACGACAATTGATGACTTAGGCTTCGAATCTTTCCTGCTTTTAGTCCGGACCTGGCACCTAGCGATTATTGGCTCTTTTTTTTGGTGAAATGAAAAGAGAAAATATTTCAAGATTTTAAAAGTCTCAAGTATCAGGTGGAACAATGGGAAAAGGGAACCCCACGGAAATTTTGTTGCCAGAGCGGTGGAATAAATGTATAAAGTTGAAGGGTGAATGAATACATTGAACTTTATGATGATATTTATTGATGTAGCCTTTATAATTTTTGCGTAAATAAAAAAGTACCTGTTATTTTTGGACAATCCTTGTAGTTATCGCAATACATACATACCAACTAGAATAGATTAAAATACATACGTTAAGTCCTTCAAATCGATAATGAGCAGAATTACAATTACCTCCAATCAGAATACGAATATACAATTATTTTCCTGTCTCCATGGTGAGAAGCTACCACGAGTCTTTCCGGGTCAGTGAGGTGGAGAATGCCGTGAGAGAATAAAGGAGCAATTCTTCTCGTTATCTTCCCGTCTCGGCTAACCTTGCACACGCATTGTGATTTTGAATTCGTGATCAAAAAATCCCCAGCATTATCAACTGTTAGAAAACTAAATTCCGGGCCTGGTTTCGGGCTAATCTTAATATCCTTAACCCTCTCACTGGACAGAGAGTAGATGCATATGCATGGATTATCATCCGAAAGAACGATCAGTGTTTTTTCAGTGGTCTTAACACTCATTGGTCTGCTTAGTTTTCCTTTCCCAATTGTTTTTATAAATATCAATTCTCTGTTAAAAACTCGTATTCTAGATGCGGTCGTGTCCGCTATGTATAGGTTGCCTCGCAAGTCACAAGCTATTCCTCGTGGAGTAATGAAATGGTACTGACCAACCCCCACTCCTCCGATACAGATATTCTGATACTCGGTCAACACGACGAGAGAACAGAGCTGGGCATCTGTGAACATTATCGCATCGCTCTCTACCACAATCCCCCAAGGAGATACCACCAGGGGATCCATGAATGAGGTTATATACTCCCCGCTGACACTGTACACCTGTATCTGATATTGGTCGCATACAAAGAGAATGTTACTGTTCTCTGAAAAGAGAGCTAGTCCTGTCGGAGCGGTGAGAGTATTCTTACTGAACTGCTTCTTACCGAACCAACAAGAGAGTTTTTCTTCGCTCCCAAACGAATATAACTCTATGAGTGATTGCATTTTCGGTTGAAAGTTTTTAATGAAACTTGCTGTGTGTTCAAGAACATGTGACTCACAGACTACCAAGTATTTCTGACATGAAGGGGTAATAGGAAATAAATACAATATAACTTTGGTACTACGTACTATTTTAGCAATTGGGAGTAAATACATACGGGCTATCCAATACTTAGAGTCCCCTCTCTAGTGCATTTTATAATTTCGGGTAAATGTTTTGAATTGTGTTCTGTATAGAAGCAATAATCTTTGCATTGTAATATGTGCTAAGTTTTGAAATGTGATTATTGTAATTAGACATAATTGGATGAAGTCGGGTACAAACATCTGAATAATCAAATAACTTCATTTTAGCTTTGGAGGAAATAGACTGCCATTGAAATTACAGTGATCAAGTTACCCTAAACTTTCTTAGAGCAGACATGCTTGGAAGGGAAGAAAATACGTATCGAATCTTAGCTAGCTAATCAGACAACTTTGGGTGAGAAACACATTCAAGTAAATCATTTGTTAAAATGTATAGAGAGATGTTGCAGCTCCATAGGTGACTCGAAGGACTCATTTTAGAGCTTTCCAAATACGAAATTTGAAAACTACATTTTGAAATATCCTCTAGCATTCGTCGGTTGAGATCTCGTTTATATCTTAAATAAGAATTAGTGTCAAAGGTATTAAAATATGATTAATTATCACGTTCATGCACCAATGGGGCAGCTCTATAATAGGAAATTCCACCCACGGATATATACATTCTACACACCCTATACAAACCAATGCAAAACACATAAATTCAACTTCAAGTAATTACAAATAACATACATAGTAGAAATAAATCCTTGCCATTTAGTTGGAGAAAATATCAAAACACAATTTCGTTGGATACGTACATGTATGCAAAGAAACTAATCTATACAAGTAAATAAGGGTACTTTACATTTGCACTTTTCCAAAACTTATCTGCAAAACTATCTTCATTATGTACTGCGAAGTATACATTAACTTTATTGGAGAGAATACGCTTCTCGCCAACCAACTCGAGAAGTTCGCTACGAACTACCTTCTTCTTCCGCTGGGTTCTAAAAATATTAATACAGAGCAGGACTAAATCGATAGGAAGCGTGATTAAGTTGAAAGGCGGTGGGAAGATAGTGCGATATGTAAACTCCTCGACTATTTCTCTAAACTGCAAAATGTATATACTCCTAGCGTTGGCAGCAACCTTGGCGTATATCTGTGTGAAGTAGGCAATCATGAGGTTAATGATGAGGACGTTGATTATCAACACCCAAATACCAACCCCGAGGAATAGGATCCAGTCGGATCTGGACCAGAATGTCCCCTTCAAATCGTTGGAGGGCGTAGAAGTGGTATTAAACTCTGACAATCCGTAGGTGTCAGCGAGTAATTCATCGAAAAAGTACTCTCCGAAAATCTGAAAGAAAGGAGTGAAGATCAAATGCTTGAATCGGATGCTAATGCTGGCTGTGGGCCTGAGAAGAGCAATTTGCAGGGTTCCGAATGCCAGACTTAGAATGAAAATAATGAGCAAGAACTTGAGCATCTTGAGGAATGCCTGGTATATGGTGTAGATGAGCGGTCCGATGGCTTTGATCACTAGGATATACTGGAAAAACCGAGTGAAGATCGGAATGGCTGTGACTCCATAGGCAAGCCTTGGTATGTAAATCGGGAAATTCGGATAAAATAGTGAGAATATACGGATAATGACAGAAATAATGAAAGTTGTCACAGCGATAGCGTCAATTTTATTCCAGACGGATTGGAAATAATTGAAGAAAGAGAGCATCAGCACAACTCGCCAGTTACGAATACCCGCGTCGTTAAAATTCAATATTACAATGCGAAGATACTGGCCAATTTCCCCAATGGTATACCCCAGCAGACAGATGAAAAGCACCCATTCCAGCGGCTGGACAGAATTGAAGAATCCCTGGTCTCCTTCCGGCGAGGAGACAGCGAGCAGAACGAAAGAGCAGATGATCACAAAGAGAAAGAAGATTCCGTGAAGGACGAATCCGGTACGTGGCGTGTTGGTCAGGAGGTAGAGGACACGGAGGGAGCTCAGAGTGTATGGGTGCGTGAGGCTGTGAGTCATGCGGTCTGGAATGTGGATGCGGTCTCCTTCCTTCTGTTTCAGCGCGTCGTAGCCTTTCCACACGTGGAACAGGTAGACCTGAATCGTGTGGTGGTTCAAGAACGTGTAACTGTTTCCAATGCTAGCCAGCTCGAGGGCCGACTTGTTGCTCCAGAAAGGAGACGGGGTGCTGAACAAACTCCTCAGGGAGCAATCGTCTGTGGTGATCGCATGATCCAGTAGGTCGGTAGCGATCTGATCGAAACGGTTGGATTGCTCGTGGAGCCTGTCAAGATCTTTCTTCGTGATCGAAGTATCATTCTTAAGCAACTTAGCCATTCCGTTCAACAAACAAGAGATGGCCAGTGCGTTGCAAATCTGGTAGATCCCTTTCTCAGTACTGAGAATGTACACATTGTTAGAGCAGTACTGGAGGTGGAGCCCCGAGTACTCCAGGAACAACTCCACCACTTCGAATCTCTGACTCAGCACACCCCACACCATTATGTACTCAGGAAAGAACGCGTACAGATGGTCCACCTCTTCCCCTCTGAAGTAATTGACCGGAGCTACCCAGAAGAACTCGCGTGAGATGAGTGTCTGAATGGCCGTCTCCATCAGTTCCAAGTAGTTATAATCCTTCCTTTTCTTGCCTCTGTCATCTACCATCCTCAGTGCTATCATCAGACGATTGTACAGGAAGACTTCATTGGAAGATTTATAGAATGTCAATTCAATGATTTTCGTGTATCGCTTCAGAATCAGCTTAGAGAGCGATTCATCCTCGAACACTGCCCGAATAACGGATTTAGAGCCGTAGACAAGCGAGTAGCGGAATATTCGTTCGATTTGAAGTTCGTCGGTGAGAGCGGCGAGATGTGCCTTCCTAAACGCGCGAGCCACTCTCTCTTTGTCGTTGAGGAAGATAGGCATCGTCAAGATGTTCCATCCAGTGTACGGATCCTCGTTTCTGTGGAAGAAATCGTCCGCCTTGCTGAGAATGACGTCATAGAGTTCCGTGTGTTTGTTCACGATGCTGTAGAACTGGACTGTGCACTCCTTCTTATCCGCTTTGTAAGGATCTAAAAAGTCTACTGTGAAACCGAACAATTTGTTGGTATGATCGGTTTTCGGGAGTAGCAGGAGAGTGGGGATTCTCAGAGACACACCGATGCAGTAGAGCAATTTCTCAAACATGTCTCTATCCTTGCAGCAGTGCTTCAGTACGATGTGCAGGTTTGAGAAGGGAGAGATGGAGCAGGACAACGCTTCGCAGTAAGTATTATCCAGTTGGAAACGGGAGCAAGCCCTATCCGCAATTGACTCGTCGACTCTTTCCATGTATTTACTCACAAGACCAGTCATTTCTAAGCGCTTCTTGAGACCTGTCACCAGAGATTTCTGCTGTAGAGTTGCCTTATATACTCCTTCCCCTATGCTATCACAAATGGGGTTGGAATCCCCTTCAGTGATTATCCAAGCCTTCGTTCTAGAGATCAGTTCATGGAATGTGTTCCCGAGAATGGGAATGGCAGTTTTGGGGATCGTAATGGTGTCCGAGGAGACACCGTCTAGCTTCGGAATGTAGAGAATCAGGTTCATGTACTTGATGCTAGAGTCGAAGTTCCATTTCATGGTTTCCCAGTGCGTCTTCTGCGGTAAGTACAGGATGTCGATTATCTGGTTGGCGTATTTCGAGTAATCGCTTTCTTTGCAAATCTCGATCGGCACTTCCAGGATATCGTGCAGGTGCTCCGCCTGGGTTTTCGTCTTATCGCGAGTGTGACAAGAGAGGTAGCTGCTCTTACCGATCGCAAACGGGATCCCCCACTCCTCTTTCTCACATCGAGGGGACGCTTCTGAGCTCCATTGCAGCCCGCACTGACTGGGAGCATCTGAATCTGAGACGACATAATTAGCTCGCTCGGTCAGTTCGATATCTGCCTTGATCGGTTTGTAAAAACATCCATCTTCACTCATTTGTAAAAGTCTGATTCAATTATCTGCTCAATAGATAATTTGTAAAATGATTCTAATTATCTTGGAAGAGCGCGTTTAGTAAGATAAATTATTTAGCTAATCGAATTTTGCTTGTAGAGAGTGGATCCGATTGGTTGTCAAAAATTACTTTTGGGGACCAAGGTAGTTAATCAAATCTAGCTGGTTGCACAGTAGAACCTCTACAAGTGGAGGAAGATGGGCCGGCGAACATAATGATCTCCATCCCCAGTTACAATTACACCCTTAAAATAGACATGCCTCGCTTACTGTACCAGGTGCATGATTCCTAACGGGAACAGGCAGGGCCGGTCCTTGAGTCGGGTTCTAAATCCGCCGCCCTAGGCAAATTTGAAGCCGTGCCGCCCTCCAAATTTTCGAATACATGTCCTAAAAATAATATTTTGAAAAAAGACTAAATGAAGTGTAGGTAGTAAAGTTATAGCAGTAATCTAAGTATCAAAATCTACTTTTCTAGCTTTAGTTTTAGCAAACTCAGTCACTAGTTTCTTAAGATCTAGCTTTTGCGCTATTTCATGTTCAACAGATATTGTTGACAAGCCCACACAATACTACATTAGGTTGGACGAAATTTGAACTATGCATACTTAGATGTGGGATGCCTAATTAGCTCTAGATGAAGCCCAGCTGAACCTGACAAACCGGGGAAGTTACGGCCCTGCTAAATTCTAAAAACAAACAAAACATTGAGTACTTGGAATTTACGAGGAAAACATATTTAGAGAATTGGGCCATTTAGTTTACGGATTATAAAATCAAATTGGGTGAAATATAAGTCTAATTGATGTGTATTTTGGATTATGGATGTGGGATAATCAGAGGATGAGCATTTTCAATTTACATAAGCAAGTGATCGTTGTGTGTACTTCAATTGTTCACTCAGTTTACAAATATGCCGCCCTAGGCGACTGCCTAGTTCGCCTAGTGGGAAGGACCGGCCCTGGGAACAGGTACACTTGGGAATATAGCAGTGTGTGTGGGACCAATAAGAGTTTTGTAATACAGTTAAAGGTGAGGTTATTAATAATTTCACCGACCAGTCGCTATCAATAAAAACCAAGAGCACAGAATGGTTATTGACAAAGGCCGGTCTTGTACCAAAAAGTACCATACACATGATCCGAGTGGTTATATATTATTAATATTATTAACTCTGAAGATTGTCGAAAATATCATCGGAATTGTATTTCCTATAAACCTCATGCTAAATGCAGAAATTGTAAATTTTAATATCTACACAGCCTTCCCTGAAAATAACAAGTTTATCCGGTGTTTCATGAGACTCCTAAACCTAAATGCTATAAATCCCCTCATGGCTATTCAAGAGGAACTTTTCCTTGGACATTGACAACCCTAAAGCCCACCATACACGATTCAACGCTGTTGAAAGCAACTGTTGCATGAGACATGGCTCCATACATGATTCAACAATGTTAGTACAAGTAGTAACAATTTGTCGAAACAAAGTTGCATGAAACAAATTTTGATAAAGGATAAATCTCGGTACAGAATTAAAAAATATGAATAAGGTCCACTTTCGGAGGGAATGGGTTGAAATCTGTAGTTTACAATTTAAAAAAAACACCAAAAGGATATTATGCAACAGGTGTTTTTTTAGTAATGCAAATTTAAATACGCGCAAAAAGGTATATATTAGGTAACAGAATATGATGGCTGAAGTTTCTATAATAAATGTTCGGTAAAAGCCTCATCAGGAACCTTTTAGGTGTCTTTGGCATGTAGAAACTGCTCAAAATTGACAGTTTGCGATAGAAGAAGCTTAGGGATATAGTTTTTGGATATTTCCTACAAGTTTACCAAATATATATTTTGTGAGTAATTCGGATAAATAAATAACAACAATATTAAAACATGTACAAATTTTGAAATAATAGCAAAACACAACTATAAACGAATATTACTTAGGGCGTTCAATATGTTCCAAGCCCAACTTTATATGCCAAAAGGTAATGCAAAGACAAAGTATTTTCAATTCGTTTAATGAATTCGTTGCAGGATTATGCTTCGACTGGTATGTTGGTTGCTGTGATTATTAATATAATTACTGTGGTTAGCCACGGACTTCTTAAATACACGGACTTTCAACTTCATTTTACGGTAAAATTAGCGTAGGCTGAAAATTAATATCGATGAGTTACGTTTGGTACATTTGGCATCACATTTTTGGTGATATATGTATTATTGTTGAATAGGAAGTAGCATATGCTGATTTCACTCATTACTCCGTTATGACGTCATCATTACGCATCAGAATTTTAAAAATTGACTAATTCGGTGATTTTGGTGCGATATCGATTATAACAGTAGGACAGACGTATTTAGAGATGTTATCTCCCATATAATTAATCAGTGGTGACCACAGGCACCCAAAGGGCGGCTCCGGCGGACATAGTATCCGCCAGCCGCGCAGCGCAAGCAAGCGAAGCGCGCTTGTATATATATATATATACACATTAATCGAGTTTTAATAGTAAGGATATATATATATATATATATATATACAAGCGCGCTTCGCTTGCTTGCGCTGCGCGGCTGGCGGATATTTCGTGTATTTAAGAAGTCCGTGGGTTAGCACACACGATTATAGACCCGGTTTACGGTCCTTATAAAAAATTTCAATTTTGCCATTGAAAAAGACTGGAAAACAATTTGTATGGATAAAATTCCTCAAAATTGTTAAATAATATCGTTGAAATGTAAAATAATCAAGAAGGCATGGAGAAGATGCAAACGGGAGGTGTTCAGTTGAATATTTTGTGATAAAAAGATGTTATACTAATTATGGTAGATTTTACCCATTTTTTTCCACTTAAAAGTGGGACAAAAGTGTCAGTGAATTGCGAAAAAACCCACATTATTCCCCCAGCTTAAAATTAGTTCAAAGAAGTCAATCTCTATGTTACTCGTATTTGATTTGCAGAATTCAATGGAGAGATTAGTTTTAATCTAAGTTTGCTCAGAACTTAAATACATCAAATATTAAGCTAAAACTCTCCATAAGCACAAGGACCGTAAACCGGGTGTATAAATCGTGTGCTAACCCAAATAATTATATTATCACAGCAAATCAAATTGCCAGTAGAAAGATAATCCTCTAACGAATACAATAAAAGAATTTAAAATACATTGTTTCAGTTGCCTTTCGAAATATAAAGTTGGGCCTGGAACATATTGAACGCCTTAAGTAACATAAAATAGATAGAAATCACTGTTTAGGAATGCGCGCCTGAAAAAAAACTCTAACAAAATATAATTCAAGGAAACTTACAAAGGTAAACAAAACAATACTTCAGAATAATTGTACACAATGTTCAGGGTTTTTGAAGCTACAATAATCCTATCTTCAGAGTCCAGTGCTATTGCGGAAGGATTAATGAAATCTCCTCTGCCTTCTCCCTTCTGACCGAACTTGTGTATACGTTCTCCATTATTGGAAAATATCACAACACAATCAGCTGAATAGTCAATGATGAGAATATTGTTTCGATGATCGACGTAGAAATTGCAAGGTAGACTGATGGGAGCACCTTCCCACATTGGAAGTATCTCTCTCACAAGTTGATGAGAATAGTCATAGAAACTGATACAAGGACTTTTTGCTTTCAAAACTATAATCTCATCAGAAGTACAGTGAATTATTATGGCTGGTATATCAAGAATAAATGAATTAAATGTCAGATTTGAATTCAAGCATTGAATTCGGTGATTTTTAAAATCACAAATATAAATTCGATTTCTGACAGGTGTAATGGAGACGCTGAAAGGTTTATCAAATTCTACATAGTTCTTTAGATCCTTTCCTTCCAACTGATTGTAAAAATTTACCATCAGTAGAGTACACATTAAGACAATTAACTATACATTGTGCAACGAATAATTTGTTCAGACTTAAACACATACTAAATGGACAATTCCTATTCTCACTGAATTTGAATAGAAATTCAAAGGATTTGGTAAAAACTTTTACACAATTAGTAGCACCATCACTAATGTAAATATTTTCAGATTGAGGACAAATAGCGATAGAAGTTGGATCAGAAAACACACCACCTTTTGCTGTTTTCCCTCCCTGCCACTTACAAGCTGTCTTCACGGGTTCTCCTTTCTTCTTGTAGTCCAGTACTGCTCTCACTCGAATCACACCTGTCTCACTCAGCATTCTCTCCAGTTCTCCCTCCCACTCAAACACGACACTCCCCAGTCTGTCTTTGACTGTCTCCAGATCCACTTTTAACTCCCTGATACGGACATCCAGTAGTGCTACACTCTGCTTCAAAGTTCCTTGATTATCATTTCCTTTCATTGTGGCCATTAGCTGTTCTTTGGAAGCAGTTATCTCTCGTATCTGCTCGGCTACTCTCTCCCCTTTGTACCTAGCTTCTATCTGCTGCAGTTCTGATAACAGAGCTGATTCTCTTTCCAGCAGCACCTGGTGAGCTCTGCGGAACTTCACACCTATCTCCTCACGTACTCTCTCTACCTGTGTCAGGAATGAGTCAACTCCTGACATGCTAGCACTAGCCATTCTAACACACTGAAAGACTAAATAAATAATCGAATAGATTTTAATTCAGAAAGTCTTAACAAGAAATTTCTGGTTAAATAAACCCATATGATTAATTTTTAAAAAAAAATGTTCACCATACGGATAGTACAGCTCTAGTAAATGACGGAAGGGATCAAAGAGTAAATATGTTACATTAGAAATACGTATTCCAATTGGAGCGTGTGTAAATTAATAAAGGCTAAGTGTAAATAATAAAGGCTATCCAGGGCCTAGAAAAATCACTCGTTATATTTCATGATCCTAATTATATTTCTTAAAGTTCTGTCTGTTTTTCATCAATTTCATTTTTTTCAAAGTACCGACACAAGTATGAAATGTAAACATGCCAACCTGAGACATGATAAAAACGGGACACAGCGTTGAATTTCGCGGGACATGGCGGGACGCAATAGAAAAGTATTATACATAGTATCAAAAAAAGCGGGACATAATGGGGAAATTTCAAATAAAAACGGGACACTCATGAAAATTAGCTCATTAGAAGAGTGAAAAAAGCGGGACGTCCCGCCAAAAATGGGACAGTTAGCATGTATGGAAATGTATCCGCACAGATACCTAATCATCATAATTAGAACACTCGACACAGTTCTCATCGGATTTATGAAAAATTAGAGCTATACGGCTATACACATCAAGTAAATTGAATCAGATGAATCAAGATGTTGTCGTTTTTTCCAAGATTTGATCCATTCTCCTTCTTTCTTCATTGGAGAAGATTCGAACTCGATGCATATATCCATCAGTAACAGAAATATTTCCATTAACGTTAATTGCTATGCTACTAGCAAAGTTAATTGCTATGCTACTAGCAAAATGAAGTGTGTTTCTCAATATCCAGTTGGAGAGGAGTGGTTTCTCCTCTAAACACTTGTTCCACGCGACACATTCTTTTTATACTCTCTCTCTCTCTCTCTCTAGAATCCAAGTATTTGATAATTTCATTTTCTTTCTTGGCAACAAGCCTTCTCTCATCCAATTCTCCTCACCTCCAACTTCTGACTCTCAATCACTTCCTTCAACAGATTCATTCTAGCCTGGAGCTTGTTACAACAGGAAGTATACTAACAGGACCAGATCCTGAATCTGCTTCTACCATTATCTTTACTGTCCAATTCTAATAGTTAGAACTCTTTGGCTGATGATATAAGAGGAGGATGCTAATTATAGAAATATGATATTACTCAAGATGAGACTAATACATCTTCTACAGGAGTATTACAGCGTGATAGAGAGCAGCAGTAGTTAGAAGGAAGATACTTATAGAAGCAATGAGTGATTATGATTCAGATGTTGAAGATTGTAATTATGAACATTTCCAACCACATCCGGATTCTCAAATTCATCTAGCAGAATATTTTGAAGACATTTTAGAAATTCCCAAAGGTACTAACTCTAAGTTCAAGAGTATGCAAGGACTTACATATTATATAAACTATCCATTGATTGGTTTAAAATCGACATTATGACTTCTGAGCATGTATGTAGTACATGTCAATTGTCTATTGGGAGATTTCCTGAGATTGAATGCAGTTTTAAAAAGTGGATTTGTTTCAACTCTGGAATAGCTTTCCATGATCGCAGCCCTCCATGTATATTGCTCGTTTCAAATTTATTACATGAAATTTTTGAGTGTATTCATTAGTTATTTTGATAGATTAATAAAGTTTGCATCGTTCAAGTATGATGCATAACATTATTTCTAAATTTAGAAGAAAAGTTACCAGATTATCTAAAACAAATGATGGACGAGGAATACCACAAAGAATTCCCAGATGGAAAGGAGGCGGGAGATATTAAGATAATCGGGTATATGGACCTAGAAGATCCGTGGGAGGATAAAGCGGACTACCCGAGCTACTACCAGGCAAACCAGAAGACAGCTTTCGTAGAAGACTCCTCCTCTAGCGAATCAGAACAGGAGCCGAGCGTAGATCGAGAAGTTCCTCATCCAGATTCTTAACTGTACTTTAGTGATCGAATTCAATCAAATACAAGAACAGTTCGTTTGTTCGGTTGAGTCGACCTACGGGCGCCTCTCTATATTCTGCGATTTAAATTCGGCACAACTCAACCCCACTATTATGGATACCATCCGCCATAGGCGCCGAACCCGGGGGGGCTGGAGGGGCTCTAGCCCCCCCTGGAACCCCAAAATTGTCCTTAGATTTCGAAATGTTCGGCGCCCCTGCCATCCGCGAAAAACCATAAGAATAGCTTTCGATCAAATTCGAAATTAATTTTTGATCAAAATCAGGCTACTATTCCAATTCACCTGTATTGAATCTAACATTGTGTAGTGGATATGAACAATTCGTTTATACCAAGGTTGAAACCGATTGAACCGAATATCAGTATTCATGAATAGTTCCTGAACCGAATACGAATACTGATAATATTCGGGTACTCTAACCGAATACAAATATTGATATTATTCGGGTACTTCATAAATCCTAATACTGCGCAGCTGAAATAAATAATCTTTAATAGAGGACTGTGAATTGTTATAGTACTGTATGTTGACCTATTTTACAGATAGTGACTGGATATGATAGGTAAATAAGTTAGAAAATATATTATAACCAAGGTTGAGACCGATTGAACCGGATATAAATATTCATGAATATTCCCTAACCGAATACGAATACTGATAATATTCGGTTAGTTCTGTTGCGTAGATTCGTGAGATCGTAGATCCGTGAGATTCTTATACAACCATGGATTGTTTTCTAGCGTAGAATTATGAGATTATCCGTAGAATCGTGAGATTTTGTTCCGTTTACTCAAATAGCCTTATGGTTCAATCAGTTTCACCGTAACTTGATAAACACCGCCACAAAATTGTGGCACGCGACACAATTTAATGGCACGCGACACAATTTACTATGGTAAAACCTCATATGGACCATAAATGCAAAAGAAAATTCATCCATGGTCCATATGGGGTTTTACCAAGTAAATTGTGTCGTGTGCCACTAAATTGTGTCGAGGACCATCAAATTGTGTCGCGTGACACTATTTAGTGGCGATAGTTATTAAGTTATGGTGAAGCCGGTTGAACCACAAGATCATTTGAGTGAGCGAAACAAAATCTCACGATTCTACGGATAATCTCATAATTCAACGCTAGAAAACCATCCATGGTTATATAGTATAAGAAGCTCACGAATCTACGCAACAGTTCAACCGAATACGAATACTGATAATATTCGGTCACTCTAACCCAGTGGCGGCGCCAGGGGGGGCACCAATTTCCGACAGGAATACATGCGTCATTCATTTGTCCATGCCTTCGCACTATTTTACTAGGCTTATATTATATCGATAAACAGGTTTCTCTAATTCAATAGTGTACACCAATATTTAAGTGTAAGAAAATAACATAATCGTCCCGAATCAACATGGAGGACATCGTAGATGACTTCGCAAAACTAGGAAATCGTAGAATCGCACTTATAAGTACGTATTTATAATTTCATACAAATATAAATAAATCAATTGTTGCTACAAATGTCTTTAATGATTAGTTCTCATTGGCGGGTAATCTGTACCCAAAAAATGTTGGTGCCCCACTGGAAATGATTTGTGCCCCCCCAGTGGCGGCGTCCTGGCGCTGCCTCTGTTCTAACCTAATGCAAATATCAACTACAGTACACCCTCGATAGTCCGAACCTCGCCAATCCGAACCCTCGCTAATCCGAACACTTCATTCTTAAAATCCGAACACCCAAAATATAATTTTATTCGCCTCTATGCTTTGAATAAACGTTTATAAACTTAAATCCTTACTATTAAAACTCGATTATTGTGTATGTGTGTATATATATATATATATATATATATCTGTAACGAATTGATTGAAGAAACTGCCGGTCATAGAAAGCTAATTTTTGGCATGTGGGAGTATTTTGGCTATGGCTCCAGTAAGTTCTGAGCTCAGAGCAAAATGTCGACTCATCATGGACTTATGACGTCATTGTCACATTTTTAAAAGTTAAGCAACACAGTTATTCGGGCATAACTCAGCCATTATAGGAGATAGAAGGCTGAAATTTTAATAGAATCTGTATACTAACATGTCTCACATATGATGCGACTATCATAAAAAAATGATGACTCATCACTTTGTTATGACGTCATCATTACGCATCAAAAATTTTTAAATTCACAAATTTGGTGATTTTTCGAGTGATATCGATTAGCACAGTAGAATAGACATATTTAGAGATGTATCTCCCTTATAATTAACCAATGTGACTCCAGGCGACCGAAGGGAGCCTCCGGCGGACGCGAAGTGTTCGCCAGCCGCGCAGCGCAAGCAAGCGCGAAGCGCGCTTGTATATCAATAAGATTGAGAAACCTCATTAAATAAGCAATCATAGCTAAATAATATCTTTGATATTCTAACAATGCAAATTTATTATAATTAATGCCCCATTGAATTAGTGTTATTTCACTAATCCGAACGATTTTTTCGATGATTGGAACAGAGCTGTTCGGACTAGCGAGGGTGTACTGTATTTGCCAAATAGTATTTGGTCTAACCGAATATTGAACTATTCGGTTGCAACCTTGGTTTATACCAATAATTCGTGACAGAATCAGATTTAATAAGTTTAGTATATCAAATTCTGTCACGGATGTAAAGGTCATCTGTATCCCGTGATGGGACACCATGCTAGCGGGATGAACCTAAAAATACCGTTATGACACAGCAAATTGGTCATGATAGAGATGCGTTTATTAAAGATAACACAATTATAATATTCTATTAAGGCACGCTCTCTTCAGTATAGAGATCCCCTTCAGGTAGATCTAGGACAGGTTCCGTAACAAAAGAGTGCTCCCCATCCTCATCTCGGGACTCGTCCGTCTCCTCGATGGTGCTGGTGTGGATCGAGGAGCTGTGAGGATCGGGATTGTCCGTCCCGTCGAAGGAGAGCGGCACTGCGGAGTGCTCGGAGATGAAGTGGATTGTGTCGCTCCACTCGTCCGTCATCTTCTCCGTGGAGAGGTCGACCCGTCCCATCTCCTCCAGGAGGCTGATGAGACGCTCTGACGGCATTCCCTGGCAGAGCGCGCGTATCAGCCGGCAGGCGTGTCTGAATGCGTCCTCCTCCGGATAGAACACGGCCCAGAAGCGGCCGAACACCACCGCGTGCACCTCCTGCAGGTCGGAGTGCGGGAGCTGGGAGAGCAGGGACAGCAGGTAGGAGGAGAGTTCGTGGAAGAACACCTCGGGCAGGAAGTCCAGGCAGTGGCGGTCTGCGTAGACGGGCAGCAGTCTCAGTAGCGCGCACACGTCTCGCCTCCTCGCCACCTGTGCCATCAGGCAGCAGAGGAGCGCGTTCGCCACCGGGTCCCTCTCCAGCAGGCGGAGGGAGTCGGGGGAGAAAGGGAAGGGAGGCGGAGCGCCGGACAGCGGGATCTGTCCCAGCTTGCAGACGGGGGCGATGGCAGTGGGCGCGAGAGCGACCTTCTCCTGATGCATGAAGAGCATGAGGTCTGGCAGCAGCTGGGAGAGGAGCAGAGGGTCCAGCGAGGGCTCCGGGGCCACGCGCTTGTCGATGATCCCGAGCGCGTGCAGGGCTATGTTGAGGAGGTGCAGGGTGAGGAGCACCTCGTTGCTCTGCCGCGGAAGCTTCCGCCCGCGGGCCAGGCGGTGGGCGTGCTCGAGAGACATGCGGCAGAGCATGTGCACCGTGTTCGGGTCCCGGAGCGCCATGACCAGGTCGAAGAGGGTCTCGTAGGAGTCGGACATGTACTTCTTCACCGCACGGAACTGCTTGTGGATCTCCACCAGGCGAGCCCCGCCCTGTCTGGTCTCGGCCTGCGCCTGGTCCAGGAGGGAGATGAAGTGGCGGCAGCTCTCCTGCTCCAGGAGTCTGGCCGCCGCCGCCGAGTCCGAGCGTTCCAGGGCCGTGACCAGGTCGCAGCGGAGAGTGCAGAAGTGAGGCTTGCGTGTCTTGCTGAAGAGGATGCGAATGAAGATGCAGAGGGTGTTGTAGAGCTTGTAGGACCCGCCCACCAGGTCCAGGAGTCGCAGCACCTCCGTGTTCCCCCTGCGCACCTCCTGCGACAGAGAGAAGAAGGTCTGGACTCCCGCGCCGGGGCCCGGAGCCAGGGGGCAGCTGAGGAGGCGCTCCTTGGCCTCGATGTACTCGTCCAGGAGGGGGGACACCGAGTCCGAGAAGAGGCTCTTGTGCTCCTCCAGCTCCCACACCAGCTGCTTGAGTGCGAGGGGACATCTGTCCAGGAAGTCTGGCTCCGACGCCAGCATCCGCAGGTACATCTCGTCCACGCTCTCCATGTGCAGCATCAGGTCGAAGAGCGTGCGGCTCAGCTCAGGGATGGACATGCGCATCAGCTCCTCCAGCCGGATCCGCTGCATGATCTCCTTGAGGAGGGCAGGGTGCGCGGACTCCACCTCTCTCCGCAGACAGCGGCACAGCTGCTGGACAAGACTGGTGCTGTAGGCGGCGCGGCGGATGCCTAGGAGGTCTAGCATCTCCAGGGGGATCTGTGGCATCGGGGGGCAAGAGGGGGGACAAGGGGGCTTAGAGAAATGGGTGACTGTACCCTGGAACCGATTGAGACAATCGGTGTAGCCGGCCTGGAACTCTGGGAAGTCTGGGAAGGGAGGGATGTCTCCTGCTCTGTCCTTCGAGGACATCCTGGAAAGCTAGCTCAGGTCTAAGCATCTGGCGCCATTACACACATTATTGACATTCACTTGCAAGTTCAAGGTTCTATGGAACTTGTGTGTATATTCTATGCAGCAGTTACACAATGGGACAAATTGTTTGCAAATTTGCACTGTATAATTCAAGTCTAAATTATTTGTGTTAGTATTTACTACACATTTTTCATAAGAGTCAAGTATTTCTGCATTTATTATGTCGTAAGATCGCAAGCTAATTCCCAAGGTACCAAGTTATCAGATCCCAAAATTCCCAATAAGAATACAGCAATAATATTATCTTCTAACTACTCTAGAATGAGCTGAACTAGTGTCAAGGTGTTAGTGAGCTCGTTAGAGTGGGTGGAGCTGCCATCTAACCTCTCCGACAGGCAAATCGAAAAGGGTAACTGGAAGATCGATAGGTCCAATCGGTAGATCGAGAGGGATGAGCACATCGAAGTGTGTGGAGAGAACTTCCTTCCGAGAAGAGTTCTTGTTGGAAGAGCTCAGTTGCTTGTCAATCATCTTAATCCAATGCATTGCATTCAAGTGGACAGGCAGGCATTCTACAATGTTGCATTAGATTCAGCCTGCCACTCGACATACCTCAGCCACTTAGCAACGTACACGAGTATAGGAGTGAGATCAGCTAGATCAGTGGTTCCCAACTGGTAGTCCGCGGCCCCATGTGGGGCCGCAGGACTCAATGTATGGGACCATTTGATCACTTAGGAATCTGCAATAATACATATTCATCATATAAAATAGAAAATCACTTTTTACGGCCATCAATATCGCTGCAGGTCCAAATGGGGGCCTTCTGGCGGCGAACATTGGGAACCACTGAGCTAGATCAAGAATACACATCAATCATCTCTCCACTCCACTCAACCTTACTCACTCAAGATGATGGTAAGCAGCTGAGCTATAAAATGTTGAACGAAAATACAGTACTGCCCTACTTTCAGGCAACAGGTTCATGGAATTGCATAATAATAATAATAATAATATACATTTATATAGCGCAGATTCCATATTAATATGTTCAAGTGCGCTGTACAATTCAATAAAAGTAGGTGTGTGTTATGTATGTACGTATGTATGTGTATGTATGCTTGTAAGGTATGTATATGCATTGAAATTAATTTAATAAGTATTTATTTAAGTGGATGTGTCGTGCGCGATACGGAAAAGATGAGTTTTCAAGAGTTTTTTGAAGAGAAGAAGTGAGGGGGCATTCCGAATGCTCGGAGGCAGAAGATTCCACTCAACAGGCGCAGCTAAAGTGAATGCACGATCACCCAGAGTTTTGGAAGATTTGATAGTAGGATGCTCAAGGAGGATGGCGTTGGATGATCGTAGAGTACGATTGGATGACTTAACCTGTATGAGCTGGATGATATAGTCCGGAGCAAGAGAATGGATGGCTTTGTAAGTTATGAGGAGGATTTTGAAGAGGATACGATGTTTAACAGGCAGCCAGTGGAGGTTAATAAGAAGAGATGACGAAAAGGTACGAGAGACATTGTAGATAAGCCTGGCTGCACTGTTCTGGACTCGCTGGAGTCGAGCTAAGAGGGATGAAGGGCAACCATACAAGAGACTGTTACAATAATCAAGAGGAGATGTGATAAGAGAATTAACAAGAGTTTCACAGACTTCCCTAGAGAGATACTTTCTAATACGCCGGATGTTATAGATGTAGTAGAAGCAGGAGGAGGCAACTTTGCTGACCTGAGTAGACATTGAGAGGGTATTGTCGAGCCAATTTCCAAGATTCCGTACTTCTTTGGAAGAAAAGATTCTCGACTCACCAACAGAGATGCTATCAGTTTGAACCTTAGATAGTTGTTGACGAGTCCCTATTATAAGGAACTCAGTCTTGGTGTCATTGATAAGCAACTTGTTGGTGAGGAGCCAGGAACGGATCGCGGAGATGCAAGATTGGATGGCGGAGAAAGCAGATTCTTCAGAAGAGATGGAACCGGGTTTAAAAGAAAGATAGACCTGAGTATCGTCGGCATAGCAGTGCATGTCGGGGAGGTGGGACCTAATGAGGTCGAATAGAGGACTAGTATAGAGGCTAAAGAGAAGCGGACCAAGACAAGAACCCTGAGGAAGTCCGTGTTGGACCGGGATATTGGAGGAATTAGAACCCTTAATCGAGACGAATTGAGTCCTACCAGACAGGTAAGATTCAAACCAAGACAGAGAAGAGCCGCAAATGCCGAAATGAGACTGGAGACGGTGGAGTAAGATGGTATGGTCGACGGTGTCGAAGGCTGAACTAAGATCAAGAAGAACCAGAAGAGATACGTGTTGGCGATTCATGCTGAGGAGGATGTCGTTTGTGACCTTCAGGAGCGCAGTCTCCGTACTGTGGTGTTTACGATAGGCAGACTGCGTCCCGGGGAAGAGATGATGTAATGTAAGATGATTCACGACCTGGATGGAAGCGGCCCTCTCAGTGATCTTAGAAATGAAAGAAAGATTGCTAAGTGGACGATAGTTAGAGAAGATGGGATCAAGATTTGGTCTTTTAAGTTTGGGTAAGATGATGGCGCGCTTCCAGGGAGAAGGAAAATGACCAAAGAAGGAAAATGACCAGAAGGAAAATGACTCTAGCCTATTTTTAGTGCAGCTCCTATAGGGAGATGCCCTTATGGCATGGACGGAGTATCTCGTCCGTCCGTATGTATGTACAGTATGTCCGTACCGCGCTACTGCGAAATCTAACAGTCCGATTTTTACCAAATTTCGCATGTAGGATCTCTTTATGGTGTAGATGTGCACCATCAACATTTTTTCGCAAAATCTCATCACTTCCGGTTTTTATAAGTACAAGCGCGCTTCGCTTGCTTGTGACAATGACGTTATAATTCCATGATGAGTTTTTTCTCTTCACCTACGTTGTAATTACTCGACTTCTTGATCAATATGCACATATTGTATAAATACCTTCAGTATCAATTCAGTATTGAATATGGGTTTACTGTGGTTCGAAATTCAGGACAAATTAAAACTAGCAGTATAGAAACAAAGGTAGAAGATGATCTTCGTTGTGCACTCGCAAACACGGAACCGGAAATTCAGGCTTTAGTTAAAGAAAAGCAACTACACCCATCTCATTAATAAATTATATCAAACATATAAATTATATCAAACAATTATATCAAAAGTAATAATTATTTGACTCTATTTGATTAAATAAATGTGCAGTGAAAAATTAGGGTCGTTAATTCATTTGACAATTGTTAGGGGGGTCGCCAGGGAAAAAGTTTGAGAACCACTGAACTAGATGGACTCTGATCGATATTGCTGTCACCCGTTTACTTCGTTGGTACAAACAGATACATCGCACTTATAGAAATTTTTGCTGCAGAAAAAAAACGGAAAGAGGCAAGGAAAGAGCGATTTTTAATGGGTCGATGAATAAAATGGTAGAGTTTGAATTCTATTTTATCTGTGTGTGCTATCAGAAATCTTAAACATTATGGCTCTGCAAACATTAAATTACAAAAAATAGGAACTAACTTAAGAGAAGCACAAAATACAACAGATTACATGCATTCCTCACACAAAATTTGAAATGTAAATTTCCGTCAAGTTGGGATAGGATCTTACTTAACTTAGCTATTAGACCAGTGGAAGGCAACCTTAATCCTTAAGTGGGCCATAATTGGGGCGCGTGGGGTCTCGTGGGCCCCAAATCTGTCAGTTCTTGTTACGGTCACATCACCATGGCCGTAGCAAGAACAGACATTAGAAACCTATATGGAAGCAATGTAACAACTAAAATTATACTTATAAAACCAAAAATAAGTAAAACAAATTGAATAATCATCTAATTATTATAGAAAGTATCTTGATATTCAGCATCAATTTCATATCAAAAATAGGCGGGTCCATTTTGTATTACAACCACTCACGCGCGGGCCCCATAATATAGTGTTTTGGAAGAGTCGCGGACCATAAAATTTAGTCTCGTGGGCCCCAAATGGCCCGCGGACCCCAGGTGCCCACCGCTGTATTAGACCAAACTCCCCTAGACTTCTTTGGGGGTAGACGTACCAATTCTGTATAAAAGAGAGATGGCAAGACCCGTTCTGATAGCATCTTGTCCACATCGAAAATAATATCATTTGAGACACAATACCTTGGGATAAAGGAGAAAGAGATAAAAGCCACGTTAGAGCAGCTCAGAACAGCTTTGAAATGATCAAGTTAGTGTGGCCAAAGGACTTTGGTATTCGGAGATTGTTGCACGTCAAGACAACTCATTATTTTGATTGAATACAACAAATCCCAGAAACCTGAATTCTAATGCATGAAACATGAATGATGAGGTCGTTAGTTTTTGTAAACTATTTTGGGTGATACCCGAGCGCCTTGTACACAATAGAACCGAGTTTTCCACAAAGAGAAGATTAAGAAACATTTTACGGACAACCATGGACCAAAAGTGATGTAATTGGATTTATCAATATTTATGTACACCGAGAATAAAAACTCCAGAAGTAAGAACTTTAGTAGTTAATGGATTTAAAATAGAGAGCACATTTGGGTGATATCATATTGTCAGTATCTTCGTCTAAATAAATTGAATTGTAGAATACTACATATCATAAGTGCATTCTATTCAAACCTGACATTATTGTTGATAATTGATTGTATAGTAGTATATAATTACCTCACCAGCGCCACCTACTCATTTTGAGACGTTTGAGACAATTCCGGAGCGATTCCACTAAAAAAAAAAAGATATCCGAAAAACTCGCTGAGTTATGCTGCCACGAGGGGTAATGCGGAAATGACTCGACTTTTCGAAAAAGGAAATAGTTCGAATTGCAGATTTAGGAAATCGTTCGACTTTTTATCATAAGAATTAATTTTTACGTGAACTACTTGTACTTCCTTTTTTGGTAAGTCGAACTATTTCCGTTTTTTTGCAAACTATTTCCACCATACCCCACAGGGATTGGAAGATGGAAAATTCCCGAAAAAATTGAATTCAAAGTCATTGATCTTGGTGACAATTCTGGCATCCGTAAAGCACCATATGGGGGCATTGGGGGTTTTCTGGCTGATAGGACATTTTAACAGTTTCTTAAAAACGAGGCTATATCACAATAAACAAGGGCGCTTCGGTTGCTTGCGCTGCGCGGCTGGCGGACACTTTAAGTCAGCCAGAGGCGACCATCGGGCGCCTGAGGTCACATTGATTAATTTTAAGGGAAATAACATCTTTAAATACGTCTGTCTACTGTTATAATCGATATCGCACGAAAAATCACCAAATTTGTCAATTTTTGAAATTTTGATGCGCAATGATGACGTCATAACAGAACGATGAGTCATCCTTTTTTCTGATAGTTGTATCATATGTGAGACATATTAATATACATATTTTATTAAAATTTCAGTTTTCTATCACCTAAAATGGCTGAGTGATAGTCGAAAAACTGAAAATTCTAATTATAAAAAAGGTGACAATGACGTCATAATTCAATGATGAGTTGACATTTTCGTCTGAGCTCAGAACTTACTGGAGCCATAGCCAAAAGACTCCCAGATGCCAAAAATCAGCTTTCTGTACAGAGCAGTTACTTCAATCAATTCGTTACAGAGATAAATATATATAAACAAACAATAATCGAGTTTTAATAGTAAAGATATATCCTTACTATTAAAACTCGATTATTGTATATTCATATATACAAGCGCGCTTCGCTTGCTTGCGCTGCGCGGCTGGCGGACACTTTATGTCCGCCGGAGGCTCCCTTCGGTCGCCTGCGGTCACCATTGATTAATTATATGGGAGATAACCTGTCTAAATACTTCTGCCCTACTGTTATAATCGATATCGAACGAAAAATCACCAAATTTATCAAATTTTAAAATTTTGATGAGTAATGATGACGTCATAAAGTGATGAGTCATCATTTTTTGATGATAGTCACATCATATGTGAGAAATATTAATATACACATTCTAATAAAATTTCAGTCTTCTATCTCCTATGATGGCTGAGTTATGCCCGAATAACTGTGCTGCTGAACTTTTAAAAATGTGACAATGACGTCATAATTCCATGATGAGTCGACATTTTGGTCTGAACTCAGAACTGACTGGAGCCATAGCCAAAAGACTTCCACATGCCAAAAATCATCTTTCTGTGCCTGGCAGTTTCTTCAATCAATTCGTTACAGAGATATATCCTTACTATTAAAACTCGATTGTTATTTGTGTATATATATATATCTCTGTAACGAATTGATTGAAGAAACTGCCGGGCTCAGAAAGCTGATTTTTGGCATGTGAGAGTCTTTTGGCTATGGCTCCAGTAAGTTCTGAGTTCAGAGCAAAATGTCGACTCATCATGGAATTATGACGTCATTGTCACATTTTTAAAAGTTAAGCAACACAGTTATTCGGGCATAACTCAGCCATTATAGGAGATAGAAGGCTGAAATTTTAATAGAATCTGTATACTAACATACCTCACAAAAAATGATGACTCATCACTTTGTTATGACGTCATCATTACGCATCAAAAATTTTAAAATTGACAAATTTGGTGATTTTTCGAGTGATATCGATTAGCACAGTAGAACAGACATATTTAGAGATGTTATCTCCCTTATAATTAACCAATGTGACTCCAGGCGACCGAAGGGAGCCTCCGGCGGACACGAAGTGTCCGCCAGCCGCGCAGCGCAAGCAAGCGCGAAGCGCGCTTGTCCTTACTATTAAAACTCGATTAATGTGTGTGTATGTGTGAATATATGTATATATATATATCTCTGTAACGAATTGATTGAAGAAACTACCGGACGAAGAAAGCTGGTTTTTGGCATGTGGGAGTATTTTGGCTATGCCTCCAGTAAGTTCTGAGCTCAGAGCAAAATGTCGACTCATCATGGAATTATGACATCATTGTCACATTTTTAAAAGTTAAGAATACAGTTATTCGAGCATAACTCAGCCATTATAGGAGATAGAAGGCTGAAATTTTAATAAAATCTGTATACTAACATACCTCACATATGATGCAACTATCATCAAAAAATGATGACTCATCACTTTGTTATGACGTCATCATTACGCAT
This sequence comes from Aphrocallistes beatrix, assembly GCA_963281255.1. Classification (NCBI taxonomy): domain Eukaryota; kingdom Metazoa; phylum Porifera; class Hexactinellida; order Sceptrulophora; family Aphrocallistidae; genus Aphrocallistes; species Aphrocallistes beatrix. Next base: position 5,985,111 of record OY725490.1, read on the forward strand.
CAAAATTTTAAAAATTGACAAATTTGGTGATTTTTCGTGCGATATCGATTATGACAGTAGGACAGACGTATTTAGAGATGTTCTCTCCCTTATAATTAATCAATGTGACCCCAGGCGCCCGCAGGACGCCTCCGGCGGACACAAAGTATCCGCCAGCCGCGCAGCGCAAGCAAGCGAAGCGCGCTTGTATATATATATACACAAACAATAATCGAGTTTTAATAGTAAGGATATATATATATATAGGGTGTCCCAAAAGTTCTGCAACAACTAATTTTACTTTGTTAATTTGACTAAGATCACTTGATTGTATTCCAAATTAGCCTCCATAAATGAAATCTAACACCCTTCTAGCATAGAAATGAGCTCAACCTATTACGCAAAAAACATTTCTTATAAAATTATGAATAATTACATACCAATTACTCCAAAATTTGGAGCTCAAAAATGTAAAGTTTGAAGATCACTATTTTTCTGATGAAATATTACATTAATCACTTCTATATTCTGTAATTGATTCATAATAGTAAAATAACATTATTACTTTTGATTTATGTAACGGAAATCTTCTATAAGAACGCGAGTATTTTAAGTATAGACGTCAAATGTACCATGGATATGAGTTTTTTTATTGAGATAAAAAATATTCTTTACTAGACAACGATATATATAATCCAGCATTGCAAATAAATTGAGAAAAGCAGGCCATTGGGAATGCAAAATAATTAAGATAATCCTCCCTATTTTTTGATTGAAAATAGGTATCGGATATTCGATCTATTTATCTATGTATTAATGCATCAGCAACATTTGTTGCAGAACTTTTGGGACACCCTGTATATATCTGTAACGAATTGATTGAAGAAACTGCCGGGCGCAGAAGGCTGATTTTTGGCATGTGGGAGTCTTTTGGCTATGGCTCCAGTCAGTTCTGAGCTCAGACGAAAAAGTCGACTCATCATGGAATTATGACGTCATTGTCACATTTTTAAAAGTTAAGCAACACAGTTATTCGGGCATAACTCAGCCATTATAGGAGATAGAAGGCTGAAATTTTAATAGAAAATGATGACTCATCACTTTGCTATGACGTCATCATTACTCATCAAAATTTTAAAAATTGATAAATTTGGTGTTTTTTCGAGTGATATCGATTTTAAAACTAAGATGGACATATTTAGAGATGATATATTCCGTTTGATTAACCAATGTCACCTCCAGGCGACCGAAGGGAGCCTCGGGCGGAGACGAAGTCTCTGCCAGCCGCGCAGCGCAAGCAAGCGAAGCGCGCTTGTATACTATATAACTCCGTAATTTTTTACTTTTGATAGATCTTTTCATGATTTTAGTTGAATTGATGCCCCTTCGAGGTCAGTAGTATCAAAGCGTCATGACAGCAATTGTACAGGGTTGGGTTTACAAGGGGCATGGGGCATGGGATCCTGGACATTATATTAACCGACTAAGGATCTCAGTTGAATGGAACAGATTTCAGTTTCGTAGACTCCTCGGAATCGAGGAAAGTCATCCGCAATGCCGAGAGGAATATTGGTTTTGCTGAACAGATGATGTTGCATGTTGGATTCATGGCCTACATTACGCGCAGAGGTAGCATTTCACTGTAATTGCATGGGAAATGCATCATTGTAAATTTTCGCACTCCTTCCAATGGAAGGCAGCCACGATCCACTATAGACGCTTGGTGTAAAGCCTAGAATGCTGGGGAACGTCAACTTTAATAGGGAAAATCGAGATATTGCAGAGAAAACAGGCAGAGCTTAACACCCTGGCTGAAGGGAACACCTGAAAGAATCTCGCAAGATCCAGACAATGTCTTTCTTAACAAATTGCAATTTTGGTGAAAAAATCCCTTTTGGCATTTCTCAACATGTTTTAATTAATTATTTAAATATAGAACTGCAATTTACTGTTAAATAATCCTACGCAACGGGAGATTTGATCAGTAACAACACAAGTTTAACTAGTACGTGCAAATAAAGTATATTATATAAAAGGAAATTTATAGATAAAGTTAATATAATAAAAAAAAATGCAAAAAAGAGCACAATTTTAGGACAAAAACAGGTTCAAAAATCTGGTTAAAGGAGTCGAGGATAAAAAGTTGTCCAACCAAATGCTTATTTTAGTATAAGCCTCGTCAGGAGCTCATTAGATGTTTTAGGAATGGATAAACTGATCCGAAACTACTTTTCTTTTCAAAACTTTGTTTGCGATAGAGCTTAGTGATCTAGTTTTTGGATATTTCCTACAAAACAGCAGTTTATTAAATTTATACCGAATGGGTTGACTCGGACATATACAGAGGCGTAGCCAGCTCAATTTCGATGGTGCGACAATTCTGTGAGAGTATTGCGGAACCCATTGCTAATTTGTGAAATTTTAGTGGGCACAGCTTTTGATGTTGCGGGCTAGGCCACATTTGTCGAACCCTTGCTACGTCACTGGATATACATCTAAATAAGAACAATATTTGAAAATGTACAAACTTAAAATAATACTAAACACAACCATAAACAAATGTTATAACATAAAATAGATAGAAATCAGTGTGTTTTAGGACTGAGCATAAAAATGTATAACACAACTCAAAAATCTATTTTTAAAAATCAGAATAATTGTACACAATATTCAGGGTTTTGGGAAGATACAATAATCCTATCTTCAGAGTCCAGTGCTATTGCGCAAGGATCAATGAAATCTCCTCTGCCTTCTCCCTTCTGACCGAACTTGTGTATAACTTCTCCATTATTGGAAAAGATCACCACACAATCAGCTGAATTGTTGATGACAAGAATATTGTTTAGATGATCGGCGCAGAAATTGTATGGTAAACTGATTGGAGTACCTTTCCCAACTGGAAGTATTTCTCTCACAAGTTGATGAGAATAGTCATAGAAACTGATACAAGGACTTTTTCCTTGCAAAACTATAATCTCATCAGAAGTACAGTGAATTCTCATGATTGATATATCAAGAGAATAAATGAATTCAATGTCAGATTTGAATTCAAGCATTGAATTCGGTGATTTCCAAAATCACAAATTAACAGATATCTGGAACAGGTATCAGAGCGGGAGTGAATTCTAAACAGACAGGTGTTTTTGACTACTCAGATCCCAAGTGAGGAACAGCAGTCGGCGAAAGAATGGATATAATAAAGAGTTCACAGAACTAGACGAGACTTTATTTTCCATCAGAATTCGGGAATTATTCCATGTCAAAGGACGTTACCCTCACACAAGGGTATCGTGATCAGGGATTGAGAAGATTGCTCAATTCAAATTCATTTTAGAAAGCCATGGCCGCAGTCGAGAACATTGTGATCAAGGTCCCGAGAAGGTCACTCAAGGAGAACGCTCCATGGAGGGTCACTTCCCTCGAGATCCAAGTCAACTTGATTCTCCTACTGAGACAAATGATCCAGGTTGTCAGCAGGAAACCTCAGTATCGGAGGAACTCCTCGCTTGGTATGATAACATTGAGTGTTATTTTTGTCACAAGAGGGACCATGGTTACAGAAAATGTCCGAATCAACAATGCGAAATTTGTGGACGACCGTTCATAAAGCTGTGGAATGCTTCAGAGGCCAAACTCTAGGAGTGGGAAGGTACAAGAACGGAAAGACGTTTCAACATCTGTACTGGGAGGATGCCGTTCACGATCGAAGTAGAGGTAAGGGGACATATTCTGCAAGCTCTACCCGATACAATTTGGAACGCACAATTATCAAGGGTCCGTGCAACTTCGGTATAGATTTTGGGATAGTTCGATACTTAGGTGCGAGTCGGGAGGAATCCACCGTCAAACAAAGTCTTCAAACGGAATATGCAGACCCTTAAATTCGGCCTGGGGTAGTGACGTCGTGTTAATCCGAAAGAAGGATGAGCAGATGCGGTTTGCCATCGATAATAGACAGTTGAACGCCGCCATGCGAAGAGACGCCTATGGACCTCCTAATCCACAGTCAATACACGACAAACCTGAGGAGAGGCATTTCTTTTCGTGTCTAGACGTGGCGATCGCTTATTCGTGCATTCCGCTGAGAGTCAGACATTCCCAGAACCGCATTTCATACACCGAGAGGTCACGAGATGCTAGTTGTGCCATTTGGCATGGTAAATGCAGGGCTACGTTCAAAGGCTAAAGGATCGTACACTCCAAGGGGCTAGGGGAGCGCTATGACATTATTGTCTACCGAACCTTTGAGGATCACATCAAGCGATTGCGAGATGTATTCGAACGTCTTACGGGAGCTGAAATCCAACTGCACAAGGAGAAAACTTGTAATGTGTGTTTTCAGATATTGGAAGGGCAGGCACGTGTCCCACCATTCAGCGGGCCATTCATCAAATCAGGATCCTGGGAAGGGTTGAGGATGACCAGCTGAGGAATTAGTTTAATTGATGGCCCTTCGCGATCAGTCGTATCAAAGCGTCATGACAGCATTTGCACAGGGTTGGGTTTACAGGGGGCATGGGATCCCGGACATTATATTAACCGACCAAGATCTCAGTTGAATGGAACAGAGTTCGGGGAGTTTCGTCGACCCCTCGGGATCGAGAAACGCCACACATCTTCATACCATCTTCAATGCGATGGATGGCCAAAAGGAATGTTGGTTTTGCTGAACAGATGATGTTGTGCCTTTTGTTGGATGAAGTAAGATTAAGATTAAGTAGGCCATGGTTGGATCCATGGCCTACAATACGCGCAGATGTAGCATTCCACTGTAATTGCATGTAAAAGGCATCCAATGGAAGGAAGCCACGATCCACTATAGACGCTTGGTGTAAAGCCTGGAAAGCTGGAGAACGAACTTTGGGGAATATCGAGGTATTGCGAGAAAGTCGGCTGAGGTTAACACCGTGGCCGAAGAGAACATTCGAAAGAATCTTGCAAAATACAGACTACGCATTTCTTAACAAACATCTATTTTGATGTTTTGTTCAGTAACAACACAAATCTAACTAGTACGTGCAAATTAGGTCTATTAGTATAACATAGTTTTATAAATAAACTTAATATAATTAAAAATTGTAAAAAAGAGCATAATTTTAGGACAAAAACAGGTTCGAAAATGTTTTTAAAGGAGTTGAGGATAAAAAGTTGTCCAAACAACTGCTTATTTTGGTAAAAGCCTCGTCAGGAGCTCATTAGGTGTTTTTGGAATGGAGAAACTAATCTGAAACTACTTTTTGCTCAAAAGTGAGTTTGCGATAGAGTTTAGGGATCTAGTTTTCGGATATTTCTACAAAATAGCAAAATTTATCGAATTTCTAACGAATGGACTGACTCGGATAAACACAGAGGCGTAGCCAGCCCAATTTCTAGGTTGCGGTAATTCTGTGAGAGTGTTGCGGCACCCAATGCTAATTTGTGAAATTTTAGTGGGCACATCTTTTAATGTTGCGGGCTAGGCCGCATGTGCCACACCCTTGCTACGTCACTGGATATACATCTAAATAAGAACAATATTTGAAAATATCCAAACTTAAAATAATACTAAAACACAACTATAAACGAATGTTATAACATAAAATAGATAGAAATTAATTGTGTTTTTAGGATTGAGCTGAAAAAAGTATAAGACAACTCAGACAAAAATATATTTCAAAAAATCAGACAAAACTTCAAATCAGAATAATTGTACACAATGTTCAGGGTTTCGGGAAGCTACAATAATCCTATCTTCAGAGTTCAGTGCTATTGCGGAAGGATTAATGAAATCTCCTCTGCCTTCTCCCTCCTGACCGAACTTGTGTATAAGTTCTCCATTATTGGAAAATATCACTACACAATCAGCTGAATTGTCAACGATGAGAATATTGTTTCGATGATCGACGCAAAAATTGCAAGGATTGGAGTACCTTCCCCAATTGGAAGTATTTCTCTCACAAGTTGATGAGAATAGTCATAGAAACTGATACAAGGAATTTTTACTTTCAAAACTATAATCTCATCAGAAGTACAATGAATTCTCATGATTGATATATCAAGAATAAATGAATTAAATGTCAGATTTGAATTTAAGCATTGAATTCGGAGATTTCCAAAATCACAAATGTAAATTCGATTTCTGACAGGTGTAATGGAGACGCTGAAAGGTTTATCAAATTCTAATTCTTTGGATCCTTTCCTTCCAACTGAGTGTAAAGGTTTACCACCAGTAGAGTACACATTCAGGGAATTACCTACAAATTGTGTAATGAATAATTTGTTCTGACTTAGAAACATACTAAATGGTCCAGTCATCTTCTCACAGAATTTGAATAGAAATTCAAAGGATTTGGTAAAAACTTGTACACAATTAGTAGCACCATCACTAATGTAAATATTTTCTGATTGAGGACAAATAGCGATAGAAGTTGGACCATAGAACACACCATATTTTGCTGTTCTCCCTCCCTTCCACTTACAAGCTGTATTCACGGGTTTTCCTTTCTTCATGTAGTCCAGTACTGCTCTCACTCGAATCACGCTTGTCTCACTCAGCATTCTTTCCAGTTCTCCCTCCCACTCAAACACGACACTCCCCAGTCTGTCTTTGACTGTCTCCAGATCCACTTTTTTCTCAACTCCCTGATACGGGCATCCAGTGGAGCTACACTCTGCTTCAAAGTTTCTTGATTCTCATTTCCTTTCATTGTGGCCATTAGCTGTTCTTTGGAAGCAGTTATTTCTCGTATCTGCTCGGCTACTCCCTCCCCTTTGTACCTAGCTTCTATCTGCTGCAGTTCTGATAACAGAGCTGATTCTCTTTCCAGCAGCACCTGGTGAGCTCTGCGGAATTTCACACCTATCTTCTCACGTACTCTCTCTACCTGTGTCAGGAATGAGTCAACTCCTGACATGCTGGCACTAGCCATTCTAACACACTGAAAGACTAAATAAATAATCGAATAGATTTCAATTCTTAGTCTTCACAAAATATTTCTGGCAGAAACAAACTCATGTGGTCAATTTTATTCTCTCGCTCTTAAAAGCAAAATAGAAAAGCTGGAAGATTTGGATATTGGAATGACTGAGACCGAAACCTGTATCAAATATGAGAAATTAGTGGCACAATATAGTCACAAACAAATCAGAATAACTAAATCCTAAATACGCAAATATTGGATTAATAATGTTCTTCACTAAGAGTCTTGCCATTTAGTCAAAATGCCCTAATTTAGATGGGATTGACAACAGATGCAGATCAAGAATATACAGCGATATTATATATGTTAGGACCAATATTTTTCCATGGGAAATTGGTAGTTTTTTTCAGGGAAAATTGGTCCCCCGGACCAATTTTCAAGTGACAGTGCTACGAGTTCCAAAGAACAGTTAATGTATTGAACAAAAAAATAATTGGTAGTACACTCGAACCTCTCTTATCCGGGCAGTGCCGGACCGGAGGGTGCCCGGATAACAGAATGTGCCCGGATAATTCGAAAACATGTCTATGCACATGAAGTTATTCTATAATATTTACGTACCAAGACAATATACGAGTACGCAAAACCCACAGTTTTACTAATTACATATTAATGTCAAAAAATAATATTACATGATAATGATTGCTGGAATTGTGGTTAATAATTGACTTGAAAATAGGACAATGCATATTGACTAAATGTCGAAAGGGCTGCCCGGTTGAGAGAGGTGCCCGGATATCGGAGGTCCGGATAAGAGAGGTTCGAGTGTATATCAAAATTACAAGCATCAAGAACTAAAATTTCACTATAACACAACAAACATAACGTATGAAGTCAAGTAATGTTCTAACACACGAAAATTCCAAAATTTCTCTTCCGACGGTCAGTCAAACTTATCATGACACTTGGAACTAGACCTACATCCACTGTTGCATTTGACAGCATTCTGAAAACACCTGCAACGGCCGCTGTTGCATTTCTTGGTGAAATTGCATTTGGCGAAGCCCTGGCCAGGACCAATTGAGTCAAGGTGTGCGACTTCATGCAGAGATATAGTCTTCCCTCGTAGGACTTCAGCATTAGTCATGAATTGTTCCACACAAGGACTGAACTGATTGCGAGTGTAAAATTGATTCAGTAGTCCATGTTTTGTTCCGAGCTTGTACAGGACACCATTATGCACCGAGATCACAACAGCTTTTACGTTGGGCATCTCAGCCCGACCGCAATCCACCAAAGGAACAGGAACCATCACAGTGTCGCCGATATGTGCAGGTTTAAAGAGCTTGACTGAACGTTTCGTCATCATATCTGCTTTCTCCTGGTTCCCAGCTGTTCAACATGAATGACACGCTTCCAGTGACATAAACTGTAAAGAAGAGATCCACCATTTCCTTTGTCTCCCTCCTCTTGATCGCCAGAGAGGCACATGTGGCAAGCTAGACCACAGTCATTACACATGTCAGAACCGATGCAACTTTCTCCGCAGGTGATGCATGATAGCTGTACGTGGCAACCACCAGCAGTATTGTTTCCTTCTCTGATTCTTCACCATCAAGTACCACAGTTGTTTCTTCATCACCATGCAGCTCACTGCCTTTACCCCCAAGAGCTTCTGCAAGCTGTTCCTCCGTTTCCAGGCGTTCAATGACTTCTCAGGCAAATTCGATGCAGCAACACTAAGATGTGGCTTCTGTCCGAACATCACTTCATACGGCATGCGGCGATTCCAGTGTGATAGTGAGTGTTCTGCCACTGGACCAAGCGAAGACCTTCTGACCACTTCGCGGTGTTGTTCTCCTTCTGCCAGCAGGCCAGCATCGCTACGATATCCCGATTGGTGCGTTCGATTGAGCTCTGTGACTGCGAACGACGAGGCTTTCCGTGGACAAGAAGGCACTCCGACCAGATGCTAACGACCTCGTTGATCACCTATAAAACATAAAGGTAGACCTAGGACTATTATAATTTACACCTAATCGAAAAGCAATTCTAAAAGTCTAGACCATTTGTTACGATTAATAGTATTTAAGAATGGATTAAACATAAGGCTGCATACAACATTACACTTTCTATACTAGATTTGTAATAAAGTTTTACTATGTCAGAATGGACATCTAATGTATTAAAGCCTCTGGTTTATTTTCATACATATTTATGTTCACTACCTTTGTCGATGTGTGTCATTTAAACTGATTGCAAAATTACATGCATGTTTCCTACGAAAGTCAAATAATTTCCTTAGTTTGATTACCGTTGACTATATGTATGTATAATGCATTGACACACCTTGTTTGCAAACTCCATTCCATTGTCCGACTGTAGTACATGAGGCGATCCTTTGTCACAAAAGAAGTCAACCAAATGGTACGTCACCTCTTCCGCGGGTTTAGTGTTCAGAGGCGAAGGGCCACCATCTTCGTGAGGTGATCTTGATAATTCAGAATGAAACGGTAATCTTCGTCTTTCTGGCTTTGTATGTCTATCAAGAGATTTTATGAACATAAAAATATAATTATTTATTTACATTATACGGGAATACCTAATTTTCGGGACAGGATCCCGTCCGGAAATTAGGCAGGCCCACATTATACATGTATTTTTATATGCGACTATTATTATTAAACGTTTTTTATGTGGATTTAATAAGTAAAACAAATTAAGCATAAAAAGCATATCTGAGTTTTCAAAGAATAAATTCTCACAAGGGGAAAAAAGTAAGATCGTAATACAAATTCCTCACCTGACACCCAGAATTCATGGAGTTGGATAGAATGAGCTTGACCACAGTGATTTTCGGACACTGCTCTTCTTCAATTGGCACTTCTCACACATATTCCGGTACAACTCGATCTGTTCCAGCGTCACATTGGCATATTTTTCACAGGTTGCTTCATGCGAAATGCGTGGTCCTCCATGCCCTTTAGCGAGATGAGTTGAATGGATCACACTGAAGAACATCAGCACAGATTAATCGCAGATCAGTGCCCTTTTTGCCAGTTTGCTTACGGTAGTGTCGTCGACGCCAAACTTCACAATTTCGTATTTCTTCATCAGTTGGCAATAGTGAGAGGGGTTGCCATGACGAAATTTGGTATTTTGTTATGAACTCGTTATGAATACTAACGTAAAAGGAGAATGGGATAAAAGCAACGTTAGAGAAGTAATGAACAGCTTTGATATGATCAAGTTAGTGTGGCCAAAGGACTTTGGTATTTGGAGATTGTTGCACTCAAGACAACTCATTACTTTGATTGAATACAACAAATCCAAGAACCTGATTTCTAATGCATGAAACATGAATGATGAGGTCGTCAGTCTTTGTAAACTATTTTGGTTGATACCCGAGCGCCTTGTACACAATAGAACCATAGCCTACTATAATAAGGCCTGTTGCATAAAAAAATGCCCCCCCCCCCCCCCGTGAAAAAATGCCCCCACCATGGATATTCTTGAGTTTAACACTAAATATTGCTGATACTATTTATATACGATACATTTATCAAAGTCATTGTTATTACTTCACACGACTAGTTTGTTGATTTGCAATGCTTTAGTAAACGAATAGAAGCCAAATAGCGTTCAAAATGTTTTGTATAAGCATTGGCATACTTTAGAATATCCATGGTGGGGGGCATTTTTTCACGGGGGGGCAATTTTTCACGCTAACTCCATGAAATTTCCCCCCCCCCATATTACATGAATATCCATGGTGGGGGCATTTTTTCATGCAACAGGCCTATTGCATGAAAAAATGCCCCCACCATGGATATTCATGTAATATGGGGGGGGCAAAATTTAATGGAGTTAGCGTGAAAAAATGCCCCCCACCATGGATATTCTAAAGTATGCCAATGCTTATACAAAACATTTTGAATGCTATTTGGCTTCTATTCGTTTACTAAAGCATTGCAAATCAACAAACTAGTCGTGTGAAGTAATAACAATGACTTCATAAATGTATCGTATATAAATAGTATCAGCAATATTTAGTGTTAAACTCAAGAATATCCATGGTGGGGGCATTTTTTCGCGGGGGGGGCATTTTTTCATGCAACAGGCCTAAGAGTAACTTGCGAATTTGGCACTAGGGATGCAGTAGAAGATGGATGAAGAAATACATGAGCTGCCTTAAATCATTAACAAAGCACAATTGAGCTTAGGAATGTATTACCAGCATATATAAATATGGTGTCAAAGCACCAATATCCGTTGTTAAAATTTAGATTAGTCGTCAAATGATTGCGCAACAGGCTATATTTGGGTCAAATTTAGTGATTTTCAGAGGTCGTTTAAGGGCACTTCTAAGTGTTTTTATTATAAAGTTTTTTGCATAGAACTGAGAAGTGAATGTGTTGATACGAAAAATTTGGAATTTTTTCATGGAATGTTCTTACATTCCAGTGTTGCTATGGAAACGTGTTTTGGTCAGTTGGGGCTATATCTTGAAAACAGCGATAGCTAGACATTCAAATT